>VDFB02020444.1:140960-219487 GCA_007258455.2 Sequoia sempervirens | reverse complement strand
AAAAGAGCAAAATTCTCATCTTCTAAAATTTAGGGATTTTGACTTCTGTCGCTAATAACCGGAGTTGTGAGTTCTCGGAATGCTTCGCCGGATAGCTCGACGGATAGCCAGACTAGTTCTGAAGAGATTGACTGGATGCTTGAACATTTTAACCAGAATCTTGACCTCCAACAAGCTGGGCGCCCCTGAGCTATACTTGCGCTTTTGGGCTTTTCCACTGAGAAATCTCCCTGATTTGATCTTTAAAAACTCTGTTTCGATCATTAACATGATCGTCTGCAATATGAAATGTCGTCGTGAGGTGCTCCTCCATCGTGAAGATCTTCATTTTGAATCTCTGCTTCAGGTTTTGACCAATATAACTGACTTTGACTGACAAACTATTGACAAAAACTCCATGCTTGACATTGCCCAAAACTGTGTTTTACAACAAATTAGCAAGGTTTAGACTTTCAAATGCAAAATGCCTTGATGAAACAAAAAATTTGGTTTGGGTACAACAATTCTAACATTGCTACTAAAGTACATAATGTCGAAGAAGGAAAAACCGCAAATAAGATAAAGGGGTGTACAAATCTATAAGAGGTGTAAAACATGCAAAGTATACAACACATATCCAATGTTTCTTTTTGCTCTTCTATTTGCGACATTAGATCTAGAAAATATATATTGTGGAGCTGTAACATAGGCTTTCCTATCTTGACAACTTTTGGTAACCATGAATGTTTATTATGCTTGTAATTGAGTGGTTGGTGGGGTTCATATCATAAATTACCTTTGTAAATATTTTCTTTGAACCTCAATCTATAATCAAATTATGATCCTATAAAGTGAGTTCAAACATACACAAATAAATAGTGCAGTATACATACAGAAAATAATATTTGAATTTAGAAATGTCATATAATGATTATAAGGAAGCTGAAAAACTAAGATTAGGAATTAATATTATAATTCAAAGGAATACATTTTACTTAGAGGCAAATGCTTATTGTCTAGCTTCATTGTGTGATCAATAAATAAATTTAAATGCAAACCAACAATAATATTCTCAAATTTCAGTTGTATCTTATTGTGATCATGCAAAATGTAACATGAGTCAAATGAGTCTTAGTTGTCAAGACATTCAATCCTTCATTTGAGTGCATACAGCCATATACTTATCATTGCTCTTTCCTCTCCTCATAGGATGGGTATTAGTAGTGGCGTATCATATTGTAGTGATTTGATGAACTTAAATTTAAAAAGTTCTTTCAAATGGAATTTTATAATGCTACAGGCTAATGATTCAGAGATACCTTTGCTCCATGAATCAATGGGCTCAACAAAGAATGGAGCAACCTCTCTTGAGGTAAAAGTTTGTGAATTTGTGCAGATAAAGTATTATAGCAAATCTCAAGCTCACCCAATGTTGTCTATATTCTTATGGTTTGAATTGCACTTGGCTTTGAAGGAGGAGAGACGATTGTTCTATGTGGCAATGACTCGTGCTCGGAAAAAGCTATACATTTTATATGTTGTTGTAGACTCAAATTGGCAGGTTTGTATTATATTCTTAATTGCAAACTCAAGATTTAATAACATTTCCTCTTTTCAATATTTTTTTAATGTGTAAATTGAGCAACTATATTGGAATGAATATCGAAGGTACAAGAAACAAAGAACTATTTGATTGAAAATCATAAAGAAATTGATATCAATTGGTACTTAACATGATGCAGGTTCTTCAACCCTCTAGATTCTTGAAAGAACTACCTCTCCATCTTGTCGATACCCAGGTTTGTATCTTTGACAATGATGTTTTTCAATTATGTGTATTGTGATCTTAATTTAGTGTTTACTATTTATATCTACAATTGGTTGAATCAACTTGAAACCTTGAACATATAATCAAAATATCCGGCCAATGTTTAAAATTAATTTATATATTATCTTATTATCTCATTAGATATGTACCAATCCAAATCAACTTTTGATCATATTATGAACCATAAATGTTTCTTGTATAAATAACTCTTTGGAGATTATTTACTTGCCAACTTGCTATTATTAGTGTTTGATGTGCTTTTACGTGAGGGATGGGATATGTAGTCATAGATTTGCTATGTATTGATTTTTTCTTTGCATTTGGTTTATATCACTAATTTTACAATAGAGACCACCCCTTGCAAATTTTTACATAGATAAACAATAAACTATTAATGCACAGATTTATGCTAGTTTGTAAATCATTTATAAGAACCATAAATACAGAACTTGCCCAAAACTTGCTAGACTTGGTGAGTCTTGAGGTAGGTAGGCCTAGCCAAGTCCCAAGGTGAGTAGGCTTGGGTGAGTTCTACAGACCCAGACTTAACCTTCTAATTGTGTGCCCTAGTTGTTTAGAATAAAACATGACCTTTTGCAAATGGGTTCTCCTTAAGAAAAACTCTGGCTTCTTGAAGCAAAAATATTCTCCTATTTGCTATTTTTGTGCTTGTAACTCCCTTCGTGACTGGTCACCTGCTATCATAGAAAACCTTTGAAACTTGAGTACAAAATGCCATTCCTTTTGCTTGCAACTAGAAATGATGCCCTTCTCGTGCAATTGTGCCAACATGATCAAATACAGCTGCAAGAATTGTCAAGCATGACTAGTATTTCATGTGCCCTATCTCTAATATTTTAGTGCAAATCATGCATGCCTTTGCTCGTGTTTTCTTCTCACACATGACCTGTTTGCATTTGCTGCACAGTTGAAGTCTTAGGAGTGGTGGAGACTGACAAAATATGAGAGACATAAACTGGAAAGTAGTGTAGATGGCGCAAATAAAAGCTTAAAGTCCTTATATTTCGTTGTTTCTTGATTTCTGGATTTGCAATCTTTGCTGAGTTTGAGTTGGAGTCCAAGTCGATTTTGAGTCTTTTTACTATGATATGAACACATTTGTGAATATCACATATCAAAATTTTTGTTCAACTGTGATTCAAATGTTTATTTATATGTTTTACCAAAAGCTTCTTGGAACATGTCCCAAGGTACTGCACCCTATAAATGGACTTGTTTCAGCTAAGCTATCAAGTATGATGTATGTCTATGCAATGTCCTCATTTTTAGCACTACACTTTCCAGTGATTGTTAGCCTATTCCCGAATGCCTGTAGGCGAGTCAGAGGCAGAATTAGGGTTTCCACTTCTGAGGAGGTTTTGAGGTCTTGCATGCGAGAGTTTCTAACGCATGTCTAGTGAAGCTTTCCGGGTTTTTGGAGAGCTTTGCGATGGGGTAACATTCATGACAAGATATTGACTTGCATTCTCAGCTGCTTTTGGAGGCTAGCATGTTGGAGTTTTTCAGTTTCGATTCTGGATTTCTTCTGGGTTTTCAGAGTGCTTCACGGTGGTGTGACATGCAATGGAATCAAAGAACTTTTCCGGGCTTACTATTTTTAGTAAGTTGCGACGGCTGCTCAAAATGTGGAGAAAATGAGTTTGGAACAACTTACTATTTTTAGCAGTATGCTATTTTTAGTAAGTTCTATTTTTGGAAGTGCTATTTTTAGCAGTAGTTCAGCAGTTCAGTGCAGCGGCTATTTCTAGCAGGTCAACTTGAGCAGTGGTCTCTAGCATTTGAGGTGATTATTTTGGCAAGTTTGATATTTGATGAAAATAATGTTTTAAGTGAAAAAATATTTGGCTAAGGCATGGAGGACGATTTTGGAGAGATAAGTGATTTTTATAATGTTTATTAATTAAACATTTCAGAGGCTTTATTTGGAAAATTATAATGTTTTAAATGAAATATTAACTTAGGCA
Organism: Sequoia sempervirens; assembly: GCA_007258455.2. NCBI lineage: Eukaryota > Viridiplantae > Streptophyta > Pinopsida > Cupressales > Cupressaceae > Sequoia > Sequoia sempervirens. The sequence continues at coordinate 215,695 of VDFB02020444.1, read as the reverse complement.
AAATGGACGCCTAGTTTGGAGGAATATTTGCAAATTATAAAGTATTTCACTTAAATATACTTGGACGCCTATGTTATGAAATATTTGCATTTTGATAAAGTATTATTCCTCATGTGTTTTGGATGCCTAAAGTCAAGGAGGAAAGGGTTGGAATTTAAATGAAATGCAAATACAAATTGGGCACCCAAATGAGAGGGAAATGAAATTGAATTTGGAGACAGAAGGCTATAAATAAGAGTGTTGGGCTCTTTGTTTATCATCCATTGCTTATCATAACAAAATGCTATTGAAATTATTTTAGAACCGTTGCTTCGAGGAATGCATACCTCCTAGCCTATATCAGTTTCGTACTTGAGAGATAGTACCTAGCTGGTTTGAGACTGCTTCTTCGTTCAGAGGTTGCAGATAGAGCTTCACAAAGATGGCTTCATTTGATATTTGCTGATTTTGGAGAGTTTTTATCAGTTTTGGTGATGCTGGTGTGGTGCTTGGCTAAAGCACATTTTCGATCATAGCTCCTTGATCAAATTTTTGTTGGTTCTGGGTATTGGCCCATTGTTCAAGTCTACCTTGGGCGCCCCTTCTAGGTAAGTTTCAGATTTTAATATGCAGATTTGGATTTTATATTGCAGAAGTTGCCCTTCTTGAGGTCATACCACTTCATCTTGCCTGGCAAGTGTTTAGATAATTCATAGAGTTGTTGTTGCAACTATTTCTTGGTTTGTACTTGGTTTCCCTTCTCATATGCTTCATTTGCACTTGGTTTGACTTCATTCAGAGAAGTATTGGCGAAGTTACGAGCATAAAGGTGAAATCTGTACTTGCTGGTTTTAGTTTTTCAGTTTGCTGTAAATTTATATCAGACCTGTTATTTCAGTCATTTTGGCCATATTTCATATGCTGGATGTCAAGTACTTGTTAGGAGATTATGCTCTAACCATTTGGTGATCATAGAACATCTATATCTCATTGCTTTTGCAGATTATACCTCATATTGTAACGCTGAATCAGTAGTACTGATCAACTCTTTATATTTCTGCAACTTACATTTCGTATTCCCACTTTTGGTGGAAGAGGCTGGCCATGCCACCTATTTTACTTATTTGCGAAATCATATTCCCACGGCTGTGGAAGAGATTGGCCATTGCTCAGTCTTCATTGTACTGCATTTAGATCCTCTTCACCATATGTTAGCACCTCACCCATCTTGGGTCTTGAGTGCACATCCTTGGTGTTGAGTTACTTTCTAGCATTGCATCGTTATCAATAGATTCTCTGCCATATGGTAGCACCTTACCCACCTTGGGTTTGGAGTGCACATGCTTGGTGTTGAATTTACTTTTCAGCATTGCATCATTTTCAATTCTTCCTCTGCCATATGGTCGCGCCCACCTTGGGTTTGGAGAGCACATACTTGATGTTGAGCTTTCCTTCAGCATTGTATTTCCTTCAGTTGCTTCTAACGACCCTCGGCACCATATGTCAACACCAATCTCATCTTGAGTTGTGTGTGCATTCTTGGCGTAGAGTTACTTTCCAACAGAGTTTGGTTTTGGGCTAACCTTAATGGGTGATTGTTGTGCTTGAGTTGAATTGTTCATTGAAGAATTGGAAAAAATTGGTCCAGTTCATTACATTCTATGATGTCGATGCCTCTTAAGAATTGTAATTGACCTATTAATTTAGTCTCAATGTGGCGCCTAAAAAAAGTTATTGTGAAGAATGTCGTTCTGAAGAGACCCAGATCGGTAATTTCCAAAATTGTAACAATTTTATATATATCTGTTATTCCTCCATTTTGCCCCAACCACAATAAAGTCTGAAATTTGTCTCCAAAGGAGACGTAACAAATTTCGTAAACTCCTATAGAATCCAATGTGAGAAACTTGAATAATTTCTCCAACAAACCGGCTAGGATGGAATCATTGCACCACCAAAACAAGCTACCCATAGGGATTTTTTCCTAGGGTTTCGAGAGAAGAGCTCTCCAAAATCACACAATATAATAATATCCAAGCATAGTACAAATGAGCTTCACTTTTCACTTTTGTATGTAACTCCACATTAAATTGTCAAATTCCTGCTTTTTGATATTTTAAAATAAACCTAAGAATAATAAAGTGACACTTTTAAAATTTGATAAATAGCCACAAGTCACTTTATGAACTCAATTAAATTAATTAAATAATATTATCCTTAAAATATGCTGGGACAGATAATATTAAATAATTAATTAAAATATTCTCTTCGCACAAAAATGATAATCATGAGCTTAATAGGGGGTTGTGACCCAAAATAAGGAGCTTTAAATGTTTTGTAGTATGTTGGTGCTATCTCTAGCTAGATGCCCATTCTTGGCATTTCAATTCGCATCTTTGGAATGCAGATTAGAAATGGACAACTAAGCACAAATAAACTACTCTTCGAATTAGGAGGGGAAGCTCCCTCTTTGTTGATGATGCTTAAAGAAAGTAAACTAAACTATTTGCCAATCTTTTTGTTCTTAGCTAAGAGCACAAGGTTATAAAACTCTAGCGTTGTAGCTGAGATTTTCTCTTATTGAACTTCAACTACGACTAAGCCTACTCTAATGACACTTTTAACAACTCAAGTAAACTCAGAGCTTGAGAGTTAAAAGTAAACAAGGAATGATCTTGACACAGATACTTAAACATTCTGTTAATGCACACCTGAAGCCTCATTGTACTTTTCGATGCAAGCTGAAATAAAGATTATATAAGCATAACATATGAAAAAACTTGAGACAGTAGATCAAAGCAGGCATCGAATTTCCTTTCTCAAATTTCAAATAATGATTACACTTCTGGACAACAAGATTGTAGCAATAATAGGCTTAGAGTTTATCAATGAAACCAGAATACACTTAACACAGATTACACATAAGTTGAACAATATCTTGCAACTATTTGTAGGCGTACAAGCTTGTTCTTACACTAAGTGAACAAACACTGAATAACAACTTGCAGGCAAAGTAGGCTCTGCAATTTTCTATCACAATAAAGGTTTTTTGAAAAATAGGCAAGGCTGCCCTTATTTATACACAAGCGAAGGAGTAGGGAACCCTAAAATCTCCTTGCTTTTACAACAAGACTTGCCAACTTGCAAGTTTTATTTCTAAAACTAAAACAATGACAACTAACTAACAACCTGCTGAAAGCTAAAAGTAGGGAAAGCTCCAACTATTACAACTTGATATTTCTTATTTCTCAAATAATAGATAAGCATGAGACAAGAATAGCAAAAAAACTTGGAAAAGGCATCGAGTTTAACTATTGCTTTAAATCTATCTTTGGAGATCTTTGCTGTCCGGAGAAGATAACTCATTCATGGATATTTCGGGAAACTAAATCCACCAAAAAGTTGGAAACTGCCTCTTTCTCAGGAGCATTGATACTATCTAAAGCCATATTCTGCTTTTCCAGAATTTCCTCGCTTTCTACAATCGAATTTTGAAAATCTTTGACATCTTCAGCTGCTTTATCAAATCTTGCTAATTTCGGCGGCTCTGCAACTAGAGTGATGACCTTTTATAAATATATCATCTTGCTTCAACATATCTTTTTTACCTTGTGTGTGAGCATCTTTTGACATTCCTCCATTTCTTTTGCATCTTTTATGCTTCTGACACTTATCCTTTTTTTTCAATGGAAGAATATTGTATGATGAAAATCTTGAATTTTGACTGTGAACATGCCTATGTTTGGAAAAGTTTTGCGCAAACTGCTGAAAACAAGTTGTTGAATTTTCTTGAAAAAATAGATTCCCAAAAAAACTGAGCTCTAGGTTTTGTGAAGAATGTTGTTCTGAAGAGACCTAGATCGATGAAAACTAGAAATTCTGATTTTTTTAAGAACATGCAATATGTTCGTTTTTTGGCCGAAAAAAGCTAAAAAATTGAGATATGGGTTTTGAAGATAACTATATTCTGAAGCAACCCAGATTGTTAGTTTTTTTGAAAAAGTTGATCTTTCCTCAACTTTTGATAGTTTTTAACAAGACTTTTAACCATTTCTTCAAAATGCCTAAGTGTCACAAGATTTTTAATTTGGGGTACAACACCCATCTATGAAGAAGATTTAAAGGACATTAGTGAGTTAAAAGGGAAGTTGAGTTACTCAAAAGAGAAATGTGGATAAAATTGCAAACTCTATGTTTGGCATTGGAAGATTATAATGTTTTCCACTTCCAGATTAAGGTTAGGAATTATGACTTTCATTGTATTCATAGTCAAATTGAGCATTTATGTAAATGTTAATTAAATCTTATAAGATTGTATCCTAAAAGAACCTATGGAAATTCTAAGTTTGAAATTCTGTTCTAGAATTCTAAGTCAGATTTATTTCTTTTGTATCAAATGTGCTGATTGCAGAACATTTATAGATTTCGATGTCTTGCAAATAAGGGAATGAAGTCCCATTTATATGTGGGAGACACGCCTCAATGAGAGACGCGTCTCATGAGAGGATGTGTCCCTTGAGCATGCGGGGTCCCTTAACAACCGAAACCATTCGGTGTTATCCATAGACTAAGATGTGTGTATTTAACAAACAACAATCATCTAATATGAATTCCGATTTATCCATTTGCAAATTTCGATCATCATCATCTGAAATTCGAATAACTTATTTGATGGTTTTATATTTTAAGAACAATTTGGTTAAATATAAATGATGATGATGCATGAATGCAATCATCATTTATATCTGACTGAAGCTATCTTAAATCAACACTCCCTCTTAGCTAGGGAAGATATTCCAAATCAAATAAGTGGAGATATCACCTTCACACGTGATATCGAAGATATGATATGTTTTCTCAAGATTGTCAAGTCATATGACATTCTTCATAATCACATCTTCATTATGGTATGTGCACTGACATCAAGTCACATGATGTCTACCATAATAATTCATGGCATATCCACGGATATATATAGTTATCCACCATGATTATCTCTTAAAGATCACAGTGATCTTCAAACGACATCAAGTCCCATGATATCCATCAAAGTGTCCAAGAGATACTATCATGACATGTCCACAGATATCAAGTCACATGATATCTATCATGATAGTTCAACTCATCATTGTAGAGTCGTCACTTTACAATGTCACATACAAGTGTTCATTATTAGAAAGATCGTGACCTTTAAATAATGTACATAGGGGGAGCGGGCCCATAAGGTCATGGAGTCACACACATGACAAAAGAGTTTACACATTAAACATCTTTAAATACATTAGTACAACTTCTAAACAATTTTGAATTTCAAGCATAATATCAAATTACATTTCAATCATACCAAGCTTCTTCCTGAAGTGTTCAACCTTGATTCGGGAGAGAGGTTTGGTGAGAATGTTTGCTGTTTGATCATTTGTACTAATATACTCCAACTGGATCACATTCATTTCTACCATGTCTCTTACATAATGGTAGTGGATCTCAATGTGCTTAGATCTATCATGGAATGCTGGATTTATAGAGAGTTTGATGCAACTCTGATTATCACAATGAATGATAGTAGGATTCAAGGGCTCACCAAAGAGTCCCACAAGCAATTTTCGGAGCCGTATTGCTTCTCTTGCCCCCATAGCGGCTGCAATGTATTCAGCTTCTATTGAGCTTTGAGCTACTGAAGACTGTTTTCTACAGATCCAAGAGATTGTAGCCGATCCCAAACTGAAGCAACATCCTGATGTGCTTTTCCGATCGGTTACACTTCCAGCCCAATCTGAATCAGAGTATCCATGTAGATCTAGTTGATTATTTTTGTAACGAAGACCATATCCAATAGTGCCTTGAAGATATCTCAATATATGTTTCACAACCATAAGGTGAATTTCCTTTGGCTCACACATGAACTGGCTTAGAGTATTCACTGCATAGTAAATATCAGGTCTGGTGTTAACCAAGTACATCAATGATCCAATCATTTGTCTATATAGAGTGGTATTTGCACACCTAGATTCTGCTGCTGCTTCTTTTAGTTTGTGAAGGTTGGTTTCCATAGGTGTAGACATGGGTCTACAATCCAACATTCCAAATCTCTTCAGAATATCAATAGTATACTTCCCTTGGTTTAGTATGATGCCATCTGATTTCTGCCATACTTCTAAACCTAGGAAGTAGTGTAAGATGCCCAAGTCTTTCATGTCAAACTCTGAAGTTAGATCCTTCTTTCCCTGAGCAATGAGGTGATCTTCTCCTGTTATTAGCAGGTCATCAATATATGAAATAATTATTAACATATCACCTTTGATTACCTTAAAGTAAAGATTTGGGTCTGCATCATTCTTGGAGAATCCTAGTGTAGAAACCCTAGTTTCCCCCTGATACTGATTCTGACTGAATTTTTAGGTTTTTCTGACGTTTTGGATTTTTTTGCAATTTTTGAGTTTTTTGAACAATAAATGAACAGTACGGCTTTTCTAGAAATTAATATTAAATTCAATAAAAATGCTAGATCTTCAATATGCATAGAAAATACAATGTAGAATGAAGGCGTTGCTTTTATTTGATCAACTGGCAACAATACAATAAGATCTGGAAGCATGCATTAAAGAATAACAATTTTTATTTGGTAAAAACCTGGTATTTCTGCCACAGCTGAAGGTACAGTATTGTACGGCTGCAATGAATGATCTTCTCCTCCCTCTGTCTGATGATCTCTGATGTTGCTCAATAAATGTGCGCCAATACTGGAGATGATAAGAAGCCAAGAAGAGAGGCGTTTCACCTTCCAAGCAAAAGACGGCTCCAGACAAGATGGTACAGCCTGGTACAGGTACGGCCAGGTACATCAGCTTTAATGATTTGTACGGCCTCCTCAAATCAATGTCTAGGTCTCTGAATTTGATGAATATATGCGCCCAGGTAAATAGATGCCTTCTGAATGATGAAATATGCTGAAGCTCTGTAAATAATGAATGCTCTGAAGATCAATGATTTCCTCTGTGTAAGAAAACCTCTGCTGGCAATAGATCAAGTGATATTTCACACTCTCTGAATTGCTTTCCGCTGGAGATGGCTCGTTCCCCAAGGAAGTCGAGTTCAGACCCTAAAGTCTGTGCTCAGATCAATTTGATCAGTTCTCAAAATCCAATAATCTCATAATGGCTCAAAACCCAAGGCAAATCCACTAATAAGCTGAAAAGTGCAATTTCCTTAAGAATAGGGTTTTAATTAAAATTTGACTGTTAATTCTTTTCATTCTCCATAGTTCTCAGCCAAATATTAAATCATAATTTAATTGTCACTTTTGGCCCCTTCTGATGATGGGCGCACCCCTCAAGGCAAATCACTTAAGTTATAATATAACATTATAACTTTATATTATAAAGCATTAAATAATTAATATTTAATCAATACAATTAAATATTAATATTTTCCTCGTTACTCATCTGATTACTGATCCGTCTGATGCTGACGAACTCTGAAGTGATTCCGGATGCCGCCGAAGCCATACTGCTAAAAATAGCAGGGGTCCCACACTGCCTGCCAGGAACTGCTAAAAATAGCAATTCTGCAAAAAGCCTCCGATCGAGCCCAAACGAAAGCCTGCTGATCAAACTCTTCCAACTGAAGCTGAGCCAAGCTCCGAAGTGACCCTCTATCCAGTCTATCAGCCTACGAGGGTCGTGTGATAGGCCAATCCTGTACTCCGAGAGATGTCACTGAGAAGGGGACATGACACCTAGTCCCAAGAGGTAGCTGTCAAATCTTTCATACCAAGCCCTGGGTGCCTGTTTAAGTCAATAGAGTGCTTTCTTTAGTTTGCATACATGTGAGTCAGGTTTATGTATCACAAAACCTTCAGGCTATTCTAGATAGACTTCCTCCTCAATGGTTCCATTTAGGAAGGTTGTTTTCGCATCCATTTGATGGATCTTCCAGCCTTTAGCTGCTGCAATGGCTATCACTGCTCTCACAGATGTGTAACGGGCAATAGGTGCAAATGTTTCTTCATAATCAATGCCTTCCTTCTATGAAAAACCTCTTGCCACAAAACGTGCCTTATGTTTTTCTATACTGTCATCAGCAGCATGTTTGATTTTGAAGAGCTATTTAGAAGAGACAACAGATTTCTCTTTTGGTCTAGGCACTATATCCCATACATCATTCTTTAGAATGGACTGATACTCATCCGTCATAGCGTCCTTCCATAGTTGATGTCTGAAGGCTTTTGAAACATTGGTGGGTTCTGAATTTATGATGTCATTCATTAGAGCAACATAGCTTGAGAACCGTTTGTGTCTTTTACTCTCCCTAAATGTTCCTTTGGGTGCTGCATGATTCTCAGCTTCTTTGATCATCTTTCTAGCCCAAAGTGGCCTCTTCTTGCTTTTGCCATTTGCATTATCATCTGAAGTAGATTGAAGTTCATTTGGCATTTCCTCAGGATACTCCCTCTAAATCTCAGGAGTAGGTTCCACTTCTAATACCTTAGGGGAATAATTTTCTATCTCACTAGAACTTCTTGCCCTTTTGAATGCAATGTCTTCTTCAAAGATGACATCTCTGCTCAATTCAATTTGTTTCTGCCTGGGTATGAATATCTTGTAGGCCTTGGAGGTTTCACTATATCCCATAAATACCCCTTTCTTTCCGGAAGGTTCTAGTTTGAATCTCTTCTCCTTGGGCACATGAATATAGACTGGGCAACCAAAAATCCTAAAGTGACTAATATCAGGTTTTAGGCCAGTAAATGCTTCTTCAGGAGTTTTGTTATCTAGGTGAGAATGAGGACATCTATTTTGGATGAAGACAACAGTTCTAGGTGCTTCTGCCCAAAATGAGGTTTCAATGTTTTGGTCAAGCAACATTGCTTTTGCAGCTTCTACAATGGTTCTGTTTTCCTTTCAACAACCCCATTTTGTTAAGGGTTGTAGGCTGCTATAAACTCCCTCTTAATCCCAACATTCATGCAGAATTCCTTAAAGATTTCAGAGGTGTATTCTTTCCCATTGTCTGTCCTCAAGATTTTTATTTCCTTCCCAGAGAAGTTTTCAGTAAGAGCTTTGAACTCCTTGAACCTTTTAAGGATTTCTATTGATTCTTTACACTTAAGAAAGTAAATCCAGGTCTTCCTAGAGAAGTCATCTATAAATATGACATAGTATAGAAAGCCTGCCTTGGAGGGTACAGACATGGGTCCACATAAATCAGAGTGAACCAATTCTAATACATTTTGGGTTTTGCTCAAGCTATTGTGAAAGGATCCCTTTGTATTCTTTCCTAGGGCACAACCTTTACAAGTTCCTTCATGAGTTGGTTTTAACTTAGGTAATCCTGTTACAAGTTTTTCTACAGAAGGTAGGGCACGGAAATGAAGGTGTCCTAATCTTCTATGCCAAATTTCATTTGAATTAGAAGTATCAAGGGTAAGGGCTTGGTTGACTTCAGTGCATAGTTTATAAAGATAACCTTGTCTTACACCTATGGTTAGAGCTTTCTTTATAGTTGAGTTCTTAGGCCATGCCAAAACTTTCCCATCCATAAAGGTAACCCTATATCCATTGTCTTCAAGAGCAGAGATGGATATTAGATTCCTCTTTATTCCAGGTATAAATAAAACTCCAGTGAGTTGAAGGGAGAGACCAGATTTCAATGTGATGGAGCAAGTTCCAACCCCTTTTACTGGATGTGCAGAATCATCCCCAATTGTTACTTCTTCATCAGTCTCTTCAGTCATAGTGTCTAAGTGTTCTCTAAACCCTGTGATGTGCCTCGAAGAACCACTATCAATCACCCAGTTGTTGATATTGTCAGATACTTGACTTGATAAGGCTGAATAGAATAGAAATTTCTCATAATCATGGTCTGAATTTGACTTTCCTACTTTATCAAATGATGCTTGTTGTTTTGATCTGTCAGGGCACTTCATTGCATAGTGCCCATATTGATCACATCTAAAACATTGTACTTGAGAGATGTCTTTCCTCTTCTTGAATGATCCTTTTCCATGGTAATTTCTCTTTCTCTTAAATGATCCTTTCCCGTAAGAGTTTTTCTTACCCCTTTTATTAGATGATGTGTTGAGCACTTGAATGTCCTCATCTATGGATTTTTGTTTGTTTTCTTTTGTTGAGAGTCTTGTTTCCTCTTGAAGGCAGTCTGTTCTTAGCCTATCAAACTTGGGGAGTTTAGATCTCGCACTTATTCCTTGAACAAATGACTCCCATGAGTTTGGTAGGCCTCCTAGTGCAATTAGTCTTAACTCTTTGCTATCAGTTTGATATCCAATTGCAGATAATTGATCCCTTAGTTCAATGATCCTCATGAAGTATGCATTAATAGTTTCTTCTTTGTTTATTTGGACATTGTTGATTTGCCTCTTTAATGCAAGAGGCCTACTGGTGTTGTTTATCTCATAAGTGCTTGCAAGGGATTTGAACATTAGATATGCAGTTTCATGTTTTGCTAGAATAGGTACTATGTGGTCTCTAACTGCATGTACTAAGATTTTCATGGCTTTTTCATTATTGTCAATCCATTGAGTTTTCTCAGGATCATCCTCTGGTTCCCTCTTGTTTTCTCTCACAAATGAGTCTAACTTATTTTCTTTGAGAATCATCATGATTCTGAATTTCGATGAGGTGAAGTTGTTTGCTCCCTCAAGACAATGTTCAAATCTGATCACACTTGACATTATGAAGAATGTGATGTGAATTCGATTTTTCAAAAATACAAATTTTTTCTAAGTAATCTGATATCTAGATTTGATTTGGATTCACTCAACGTGGCTCTGATACCATGTAAATGTTAATCAAATCTTATCAGATTGTATCCTAAAAGAACCTATGGAAATTCTAAGTTTGAAATTCTGTTGTAGAATTCTAAGTCAGATTTATTTCTTTTGTATCAAATGTGTTGATTGCAGAACATTTATAGATTTCGATGTCTTGCAAATAAGGGAATTGTAATGTCCCCGTTTTCAGCATGATCATGGTTGATGGTGTGTTAGCCCTTTATTGGACCCTTGTGGGCTAGCCAGTTTGGTTAGAGGGTCAGTGATGCATTCTGGAGAGTTTGATTGTTCTTGTTTTCAGTGGACAGTGATTGGATCACAGCGGGCGTTGGCATTTCAGGAGTCCACAACTTCTGACGGCACGGGAATACTCTGAGTTTTGAGCGAGTTATGGAATTTTAAGTGATTAAGTTAATTATTTAACTTAATGTTTTATTAAAGTCACATTGACTTTAATAATATTTTATATCACTTAAAAAGTGTTCAAAAAAAGGATTTAATATTTTAATGATTTAAAATATTAAAAGTGCGCTCAAAGAATTAAGTCTTAAACTATGGAGAAGACTTAATTAAAAAATTAAAAGATTTAAATGATGCAAAAGGTCGTACTTTCTTGAAATGCGTGCCAATTAGGTATAAAGCATTTCCCTGGCAAATGAAACTCATCTTTTGACCATTTCTCTTTGCCTTGAGCATTTTGCCTGTGCATTCTCCTGTGATCAGGGTTTGAACAACTGCCATTGAAGAACGTTACCTCTTCAGTGTGAGCACTCTTGAGATTGTGAAAGATCAGTCGAATCAGTGCATGTTGAGAGCTTCAGCCAGAGGTTCTACAGATTCATACAGAGTTTATTTATTTGAGTTTGCTTATTGTTTACAATAATTGAGGGTTTCTACTGGTGGCGCATCCTTCTTCATAGACAGAGGTTTCCAGCAGGGTTTCCTTCCTTTCTTTTCATAGCCGTACGACCTTCATTGGGAATTGTGCCTTGAAAGAGGCGTGTGAAGGAATAATGTGAAACGCCTCCCTTTGGCTTGGCTTTAGTCTTCCATCATGGGCGTCCAGTATTTCTAGAGCATTGTGTCCAGTTTCTGAGCAGGAGAAATGAGTTCTGGAGATTTGGCGTGCCTTTATGCTTGATTTCATCATTTCCAGCTGTAGATCTGGCAACTTCTTTATTTAAAATAACTGGAGATTTCCTGGTATGTCTGATATTCATGATCTTATTGTTTCAGTATATTAACAACTTCTGCATTTCCATTTTGTGAGTTTTTTCTTTATATTTCAAATTACAAGCAAAAATATGCTGCGCCCCTTCTCTTCTGTCTACTAAGAATTCTCTAAAAAACTTAAAATACATCTAAAGACTTAAGAAAATAAGGGTTTTGAGCTGAGAGCCAGCAGGGCTCATCACAAAATGTGACTTTAATAAAACATTAAGTTAAATAATTAAATTAATCACTTAAAATTCCATAACTCGCTCAAAACTCAGAGTATTCCCGTGCCGTCAGAAGCTGTGGACTCCTGAAATGCCAACGCTCGCTGTGATCCAATCACTGTCCACTGAAAACAAGAACAATCAAACTCTCCAGAATGCATCACTGACCCTCTAACCAAACTGGCTAGCCCACAAGGGTCCAATAAAGGGCTAACACACCATCAACCATGATCATGCCGAAAACGGGGACATTACAGGAATGAAGTCCCATTTATATGTGGGAGACACGCCTCAAGGAGAGACGCGTCTCATGAGAGGACGTGTCCCTTGAGCGCGCGGGCTCCCTTAACAACCGAAACCATTCGGTGTTATCCATAGACTAAGATGTGTGTATTTAACAAACAACAATCATCTAATATGAATTCCGATTTATCCATTTGCAAGTTTCGATCATCATCATCTGAAATTCGAATAACTTATTTGAGGGTTTTATATTTTAAGAACAGTTTGGTTAAATATAAATGATGATGATGCATGAATGCAATCATCATTTATATCTGACTGAAGCTATCTTAAATCAACAATTTAATATTATTTTGTTGAGTGGTTGAAATACCTTTAATGGTATATAGTTTAATAATATTTTTGTAAAACAATTTTTTTTATCAAATCTTTATGAAATAAGCACATTAGAACAAAGAAATATTTGGTGAATTTCAACAGCATTATACAACTAATAAATAATTATCAAAATTCAATAAAATTTTAATTCTAGTACTTTACATCGTTTCTTCCCTCTCTTATTGTTGCAGCCTCTTATAGGATTCGTAGCTTGATAATCTTTGTGATGAGCAACTTGCATACATTGTTAGTTGACCAAGACAAACCAACACATATAGACTTAACCGTTTTGACCATAGTTGAGAACCTCATACTCGACAATAACTTGGTAGGCCCAAAAATTTAAAAAACTCGGGACTTTGCAAAAACTCGGAGAAAAACCTGGCAAAATCTCGACAATTTTATTGAATATTTTAAAATACATGGATTTTTAAAATTATTCTTCAAAAACACATATTACTAATTTTGTAGAGGATATTGTTGATTTCCATCATATAAAAACGAAAATTAGAGTTTAATAAATATCATAGACCAAAAAATGAGTTCAATCTGTAAATGACTTATGATTCCACTTCGAAGCCATGCCATATGTAGCAATTGCCTCATCTAAAGAGATTTTTGGCAAGTTGTGCAATAATAACGTCTAAGTTAGCAAACTAAAGAGTTATATTTCAAAATTTCAAGTCCTCATCACCCCCTAATTGTAATCAATTTTCTTTTTTGACAAGAGATCCTAATAAATAATGGGGATTTGGGAATGGAGATACCATTGTGGTTGAGGGGTAGTGCCCCTCTTGGGGTTTGGGGACAACACCCTAGTGGGGATTTGGGGGCAACGACTCCAATGGGGTCAAGGGGCAGCACCCCTTGTGGGGGTTTGAGGGTAACGCCCCCGATGGGGTCAAGGGGTAGGACCCTTTGTGGGGGTTTGGGGGAAATTTCCTCAATGGGGTTGAGGGGCAGCACCCCTCATGGGGTTTGGGGGAAGCCTTTGAAACCACACAAACCTTCATTGCTAGTCGCTATAACCTAGAAGTTGGAAGATCTGCAGAAGAAAATGATCTATTAGGGTGATTAGATGAATTGTCCCATTAAGACTGTAAAGTGCCTTGCCAAATATGATCCAAAAAGCTTATATTTCTACCTTAGGAATTTTGACAAACACTTTGCTTACAACCTCCAATTTGCTGATAATGTGTTTCAGTTTGCTTTGCTTTGTTGTTGTTTGATGCCAATGATGTTTGGAAACTTGAAAAATGATAGCAAATGAATCTAAACAAGCATCTAGAATGGTATGCAATATTTTTTTGTATTTTCAAATGCATAAATATGAAATGCTGACATAAAATGTTCACCTACAGCCAAGATGCATTTTAGCAAACACTTGGCATGCATCCTAGATTAATGAAGTGCAATTATGTAAAAGAGTCATTTGAACAAATATTTGGCAAACCAACTCCTTATCTCTCCACTTACAATTTGCACTATGAAAAGAGATTACAAACTAGATACATAAAGTGCTGATATGCAAGTCAACTATGGCACTACGATAGAAATGTATTACAATTCGTTACTTTCAGCTTCAACCTTGCAATTACAAATTTTCTTTGGACTCTTATAGACTGAAATACAATGGTCATGTACTAACAGCAATAACCCTACAGCCCTAAATGATTCTATGGCAAAATGCAATGGAAGTATCAACTTTACAAGAACCTAGAGAAGTTGCAGCAGACAAGAATAAATTCGATGCACTTGAAATATGATGCCTTTAGCCTCCAAAAAGCAGCGCTACCCCTCCTTGATGCAAATCAACCATGCTCTAATTTTCTTGGATTTTATTAAGGCTTCTAGACATAAAATCGCCCCTCATCTATGGCCGCCCCTGTTCAGATCAGCAAGCATGAAATGTATAAAACATGCTCAATATCGGCCCTCCACCAGCAATGCATGTAATCTCCAATGCGTCTAGCAACAATATATGCAACCTTCAATGATATTTGATGAAGGATGAAGCTGGAATGATGAAGTCGTCCCTTCTCTATGGCTGCTAATGGACTGAGAAAACCACAGAAATTGCTCTCCAAATTGTATCAATCAAAATTGGCCCTTGGCCACAATGTTGCACAATGTAGAAGATTGAGATATCTTCCACCCTCAACTAGCTAGGGTTGGTGTCACACAACCAAAACCAGCAATGCAAGAAGGACAAAACCCTCAGAATATGTCAAGCTCTCAAGCTCTTCAATGATCAGAAATGAATTTCAAGTCAAGATGATCTCAAATGCCTTCCAAAAGTTCCTTATAAAGAATTCACAAGTAATTTCAAGAAGCTTCTAGAATAAATTATTATTTTATTCTTTTAAGTGACTTTTTAATATTATTTTATTTTTAGTCACTTTAATATTAAATTAATTAAATTTAAGGTTACTTTTTAATATATATATATATTTTTAATAACCGTATAAGTAAGTAATATTTTCTCCTTATTGCTCCAAATTGGGGACATGACAAAGACATAATTTTTTAAAAAGCAATTATTAAGAGAAGGTTGAATAGTTTGACTAAGTGATTTCCCTTGTAGGGGAAGAAATCATAGATATCTACTAGATTGGAGCTCAAGCAATTTCTTTGAGAATATCAGTATCTCACAATTTTTATATGTTGTTTTTCTTTCCTACGAAAGGCTCCCTATAAAAAACATCAAAAAAATGAATGCTCTTTTGTCTATGTTGCTTCTTGAAGGATCTTCATGTCTTCTTACACTTTTTGTTGATGAGGGTAGAATGCTTTTAAGTTTTAAAAAAAGTGTTTTTTGCAGTGCCCAATGTCAAGTTAAACACTATACTGGTGAGGTATTATGACCACTACGATAGCAAAGAATGCATTCACATGGAACTCCAAAGCTCAAAAAGCTTGCCGTCCAAATCTAGATTATGAGTGTTGAAGAAGTGATGCCTAGGTTCGGTTTAAACCTATAGTCATTGTGCCTTGCATTTAAACCCATAGTCGACTGTAAACAAAACAAAAACCCTTACGCATTGTGGTTGTTTCATCATGCCTTTTTTTCTTCCACAAAAGATAACAAAAACCCTAAAAAATCATGCATTTTTGGTTTGATACTTTTAGTGACAAGTTTTGGCCGAGTTTGAGGGATTACCTTGCGAGTTTTTTGCAATTTTTCAACTAAAATCGTTGCTAGTTTTAGTAAAAATCACTGGCGAGTTATTCTGTGATTTACTTGCTGCAGAGTTTGGCTCACGAGTACTCGTAGAGTTTTTCTACTATGATTTTGATGATAAAGATAACATAGTTGACATTGATGTGACAAAGAATGATTTGACATTTGGCTATAGATATGATTAAATACAATTTGCTACGGATAGCAATTTTGGGTATCAATAGTTTCGACAAAAAATTCTTTACCATCTTGATACTTCAATTAATGATCTTTGGATCTAGGTTTGATGTGCAATTTGGTGGACAACACACTAGATTGTTGGAGTTTAGATATATCATAGGTAAAAATGATTAATCTTAATGACTTTAGTGGAGAGATAGTTGTAGAATTGTGATTGAATTCACAATGAATGAATGTAGATACATAGAAAAGGCAATATTTGTACTAAAGAAATTGACTAGTTCATTAATGCTCGAAATGTGTGACTATCTCTAGAAAGAGATGAATCTGCTAATCATTGACTTATATATGCAAGTGACAATCTTTTTCGATAGATGTGAAGCTAGCAGACTCTTGTGTACACAAAAGAAATAGGAAGCATTGGGTAGATTTGTGAGGATACCACACTCTTATCTTGGTCCACTGTATTATGCTGCAAAAATGATTTCCTGTAGAAACCCCTGTTCTAACTGATCTCTGAACTGTCTGTGTTTTTGCTTGTTTTTGACGTTTTTGGTTTTTTTTGTGTTTTTTGCATGAATAATGGAAAATGCGATTCTTGAAAGAAATGATATAAAATCTTTAACAAATATAATGATTCCAGATCTAACATAAATAGGCTCAGAAATTGATAACTATTGATTGTATTATTCTTCCATAGCCATTACAATAAGGAATCTTTGATATGCAGGCAAGATAAGACAAAATATTAATTCAAAAACCTGATTTGCAGCAAGCTGATATTGTCCTTGATCTGGTACGGCCTCAGTAGATTTACCCTTCTCCCTCCGTCAGACGCTTGGAAGATGATCCAGGAATATAGGGGCCAAACGGGTTGAAGTCAGAAGGTGAAATAAGAGGGCGATTTGCCCAATACAGGAAAGTACGACCTGTTTGATGAAGGTACGGCCTGCAACAGGAAGTGTACGGCTTTTGTACAGCAGCAAACAATTAAAAAGTACGGCCCTCAATGGTATCTCCAGATCTCAGGAAAATAGGCACACTAACTGAAGAATCTCTGTTGGATGAATTACGGATTGAAAACCTTGAATATATTTTCGCCTGTGATGCTCTGTAATAACTTATGAATGAAGCTATTCCTCTGACTGGCAATAAATCAGCTGATATTTCACAGCCTCTGAACTGCACACACTGAAGATTGCACGTTCTCCAATGCAAGTTGAAAACTGGAACCCTTGGCTCTATTCTCAGAAGAAAGACTCAGCAAAAATTTGACTTCAATCATAAAGAGCTCAAATCCCAATGAAAACCCTTATATCTCCTCAAAAGTTCGACTTTTCTCAATTAGGTTCATTTAAATAAATTCGAACTTTTCTTTTTAATATTTCAATAGTTTCAATCTCATTTTTAATTATAAATTATAATTAAAAATGGTCCCCTTCAATGATGGTCGACCCCTTGAGACAAATCACTTAAGTTATAATATATTAAAATATTATAACTTTATAATATAAGCTCCGAATAATTAATATTTAATTAATCAATTAAAAATATTAATATCTCCCTCAAAATATGTCCGATTCACGAACCGTCTGAAGCTGGCGAATAAGTGAGTGATTCTGCACATGACCAAACCATACTGCTAAAAATAGCAGGGGTGCCTCGCTGAGTGCCAAATACTGCTAAAAATAGCAATTCAGGCAAATGGTGTCCGAATGAGCCCGAACAAAAGCCAACTGGTAAAACTCTGACAACCGAAACCAAGCCAAGCTCCGTCAAGACGCTCTATCCATCCTATCAGCCTACGAGGGTCGCATAATAGGCTAATCATAAGCTCTGAGAGATGTCAACTGGAAGGGGACATGACATTTCCACCACATTTGGATGGCAAATTTCATTAGTCATTTTAAGCACGAAATTAATTTTGGAGTCTAATAGGTGATGTGACAAGTTTCCCTTAGGAAGTGTTCCCTAATATTTTAATATTTGGAATTTTAAGGGATTTTGATATGTTTTTGTTTTTTAAAATTTCAGGTCCTCCTATAGTGTTCTTGTTGGTGTGAACATAGTATATTACCTATTTAGTCTCATATTAAGCCCTATTCACATTTACAACTTGAGGTTACTTAGGTGATTTACTTTTTGTGTCTCATATCACATGATTAAGACACTTGTCATGATCTTAGTATGTCTTAGAGTTTCATCCTTATCTTTATAGCAATGTTTTCTTCATTGTATATTGTTCTAGTTTTATTTTTGCATCTAATGAATTCTTTGGCTTCATAGCATTTCCTTTGCTTTTTTGTTATGTGGAAGGTTGTTTTGGTTATAGGTGATCCTTGGGCTGCTATGGGGTTGATCAATAACAGTTACATGGTATGCACACTCCATATCTATAAATTACTTCTGTCTTTTTGGAGAGTTTCAAGCCAAGGGATTTCACATGGTGCATCTTGATGCCAAACAAACCTCACGATTGAGTTGAAAAGGCCTAAAAACATATAAAACCATACAAGGGATGATAGGGTTTGGAGGTAGAAAATTCTCAAGCTTTTTTTGGGGTTTGCAAAATCTATAGTAAAAAATCAATAGGACTATATGGATTCGTAGAATCGTGTGATGTAACCTCACATCGTCATCAAAGGTGTTGGTACAAATTCTTGGTTTTTTAATTGAGTTTTTGGTACATAGTGATGTTTGGATGGGCTAATGTTTTGCATAGTTAAAGGTTTTAACCATAGTTTTAGGACTCAGACTCAACTCGACAACTGAAAATGTTGACTCAGACTTAGGACTCGACACAAACTCAATAAAATACTCAGCTTGGACTCAACAAAATAACACCTCATAATTACACAAAAAAAGAAATATATGCATTTAGAGAACATAAAGTTTAATTTGAGTATCAATTTGTCATGATTCAAATATTACACATGTCATTTGGTCCTCAAACTCTCAAAATTTGAAATTGCAGCCAATATGTCTGTTATGTTCAGGTGCCAAAAGAGTTTGAACTTCAGACTTGGGAGTTCAAGCCTAAGACTGGGGAGTCTTGGTGCAAGACTCGACTGAGTACTCTCAAAGACTTGACCAGACTTGGTGCGAGTGTTTGGTCGACTCAACTCGGCCAGCTTAGGGATGCAGGTGTTTGGAGAGTCTTCAAACTATGGATTTAACCACTGATTGTATTGTCAAGTTGGGGCTGAGAGTAAAGATTTGAGCATAGGGAATAGCAGGTGGTCCCATGGTGAGGGGAGCTTGCGGTGATAGAGGGCTTACCCTAGTGGGTGGTGTAGTTGACCATCGGTATGGAAAAACTTTGCTATAGTGCCTAGAAACATTGTGTGGCTTGAGTGGCACCCAAATGCTACCATCTTGCTGCCCAAAGCTAGTAACGCCAATAGGGCACCATTGAAATAGTGATAGGTTTGCTTTTTCTAACACATAAAGTAGATATTTTTTCATAGAGCATAGCTTGGGCATACGATGTCCCTTTTTCACAAACAAATAGGCGTTGGAAAGCTAGTTCTGAGCATATGCAACTATCTACTTGGGTTTTCTTGATTTTTTTTCTTCCTAGTTGAAGTCAGTTTTTTAGTGTAGACTTGTACCTTAGATATTTTTGCACAATATGGGGCCATATTTTATGTTGCGAGGGTTCTAATTTCACATGTTTTGATCTCTAATATGTATATGAGGAATCTATCATTCTAAAATCATTTGTTTTTGAATTCATCCTTTTGTAATCACCTTGAACAAAGGGAACTATAAGTTATGGAAGGGTGACATCCTAAAACATTTGAGGTGGCTTCATCTCTTTCCCCTTCTCTATGGACTTGTCCTTAAACTAGGTACACCTAATTAGAAGCAAGTGTAAGATATCAAGAATGATCATGTCCTTCGATTTATTGGTAGCAATGTTGATTTTGACATTGTGTTCTATATCACATATTGAGTGCCCATGGCACTCTTTGGATTGGAATTTGGGAGATTATTGGAGAGCCACATCTCTCTAAATTCCTAGATGATTCTGTTATGGATAGTCTTCTAGCTCGTGATGATTGTGATAGCATACTATATGATGATGATACAAAAGAGCAACTTGATCATTTTATAGGTCTTGATAGTTTGAATGAAAATGCACTAAGTCCTTTGCCATTTTTGAGTGTAGTTGATTGCACTTTATTGAGTGGATGGAGTATGTGGTCGAATTCCTCTCAGATGCAGATTAACTAGGAAACTATTAAGACAAAATTAGAGAGTTAAGAGTTACAAAATTTAAAAATCAAAATATAAATAAAACTTAAAAGATAAAAGATTGTTTTTTATAAAAATTACTTGGAATAAAATTTTGATCGCAAGAGGTTGTAGGTGTGTGAATGATTGGCCATGGAAGTAACACCGACTATGAGCATCAACCTTATACTTGTCTCAAATAGCATTGATACGGAAGTCGCTAGAGTAATCCGAAATCCATGAAATCAGCCCTCACTGCATCCCACATGTCATGAACAATGAAGAGTTTGCAAAGTGTTGCATTGTACCCTTGATTGAATTCAACTTCTCTACATGGGCGACTCTTGTTGTTATAGAAAGGAGCTCAACACTATAATATTTGGTACTCAATGCGAAGGAAAGATTTAGCGGAGTGGTCAGTTTGATCCATCTCTTCTATGATTTTGTGTAATTATTTCAAGATTTTTTTTTTCAGGATCATGCTCTTTTGCATTTATGATGACTTTCATCTTCTCAATCATTGAGTTGATGTCATCATATACCTCACCCAAACAAGGCCTATCCATGTCGGTATATTTGATCATGCTCAATATGGGCTGAATGAAACTGAGGAGATACTCAACATGATGCCACCAAATGTCATCTAGGATCATTTGCTTCACCTTTTTTTCCCTTGTAGTGCTAGATTGCCTCGATATGGATGAATTTGGGCTGATGACCATGTTAGAAAGTGTCTCATGAACCATCACAAGTCATCTCAACACAATTGTGTTGGAGGAAAAATGGGTCTCAACAACTTGTTTGAAATTTAAAACTAAAAAAAATAAATTCACAAAAACAAATTATTTAATAATATTAAAAAGTTTACTAAAGTGAAACATATGTAACTCACCTTCAACAACTCCAATTTTGAGAATGTTCTAAATATGGCTTGTGAGATATGGTGGTTGGTGATGAACATTTGGATCTAATAGGGCCGCAACATACACCTGTTTGATGCAACCAATTTTGGTGCTAGTTTTTTGTAGCATAAGGTTGAGGGGGACATCACAAGGTGTCCAAAAAATTTGTGAATAATGCTCCTCAACCAATAACCCAGCCTCTACATTTTTTTGGCATTGTCCGTTATAACTTGCACAAAATTTTGAGGGCTCACTTCCTCAATGGCTTGACAAAGTATGTTAGCAATAGCACCATTCTTCATCTCCCCTTCACAAGTCACTGCTCTCAAAGACATTGCCCCTTCAGGGGGCATTGCAATAACATTGATCAATGGCCGATTTCTTGCATCTTTCCATCTGTCAAAAATGATGGACACCCTTGTTTTGGCCCACAAATCCCTTATGGGCTTCAAGGACTCCTCTACAGTCTTCACCTCTCTTTCCAATAAGGTGCTATACATCTTCTCATAACTCGGGTCATTGTACTCTTTTGGAGCCTCATTAATTGCTTTCACTATTTGTTGCCAATATGATGAGCGAACAACATTGAATGCCAATCAATTCGCATAGATACATCTCGTTACATATCGATCGACAATCTCTCAAGACTCATTATGAAATGCCAGTTCCAATGGTCCCTTTGATCTCTTATGTGTAGAGGCTACAGGTTGCTCTTTAGGTTTGGAAAAAAATGGGTGGCTCTCTGTAGGTTGAAAATTAAAGTGTGGTGGATGGGGCCTCATCCCTTGAGATCCTTTCTCGAACAAAGGATGATGTGATTTATGACCTACTTCTTTATTTTCTTTTTCTTGCTCTTCAATATATCCCTTGACATTCTAGAATGTCATTACCATCTTTGCTTGTGCAAAAATTGATGCCTTGTCTAGGGGTCTTGCAGAAATGTCTTTTCACTTGACTGTATGAGCTCGAATATCTAACTTTACATTCATTACAAACTAAACATAACCCCGACCACCTAGAAGCTGCTATACCATTTCAACATACTTCCAAAAGGGAGAGTTTGGGTATGTTTTGAAGCGGGGTTGGCTCATGGAGCTAAAACCAGTTGCCATTGTAATACCTAAGAGAACAAGTTCAATAAACATCACATTTGAAGAGTTGAAACAAATGAAAACAAAAATATATAAATATAACTTTAGTGATTTAAAAATATTAGGCATGTGTTATAGATACCTAGAAGAATGAAAAAAAACAAAAACTTCAAAAGAACAAAAGAGTTCATTTGTAAAAACAATACAAGAAAGAAAAACCAAAAACTTAAAACAACCTACCTCTTTTGAAGAAATATTCCTCTATGATCTCCTTGGAAACAAATGAACTCTTGCAAATGCGTAGGAATAGAAAAACAACTAGCTTGGAACGTTCAATGATCAATTGTAATGTCCCCTTCCTAGTCAGTACAGCTGGATTAGAGATTAGCCTATCATTTTGATCCTCGTAGGCTGACAGATGTGTGTAGAGGATCATTTGAGGCAGTTATATGGTGTTCGGGAACATTACTCCTTCAGTTGATTCAGGTTTGGGCCCTAGCAGACGTTTCCAGAGTGATTTACTAATACTTACTATTTATAGTAAGTCAGGCAGGCAGGAGTTGCTATATTTAGCAGGGCACCTGGTTCAGTTGGTCAGCTCAGTTTCAACCTAGTTTGATGATCTGATGAACAAACAGTGTTTACTTGGGCATTTAATATTTATTAAAAAGTTATTAATTTGACTTTATGATATAAAGTCACTTTAATGAAATATTAAAATTATTAAGTGGTGAATTATAAAGTATTTAATACTTTATAAAAGAGGAGTTAAAATAATAATTAAATGAGCATTTGATTATTAATCAAAATGGGACGCCATTTATTAAATAATTGTCCTAAGTCAAAAAGGACGAAATTAATCATTTATTTAAATGATTATTAAAAGATGCCTTGGGTCGAATTCTTGAAAGGAGGTATATATATTGCCAAGTCAAATCGAACTCATTATGTTTATGATTATTCAAATTTGTCTTATTCTCTCTCTGAGCATTGGGGTTTATGAAACTAGGGTTTCTGTAGACATTTGATTTTGAAGAACGTTCCCTCTTCAGGATCTGGCATACTGAGGTTGTGAAATACCAGTTGAAGCTTGTCCATTAATGTGGCTTTATCCAGAAGTCATACAGAGCTTACAGTGAAGTTTTATATTCAGTATTAGGTTCTATTGTTCATCAGGAAGAATCGATCTTCTGAGATTATCATTGACTGGCATCTGGCGCATTTCCCAAGAAAAGGTACGACTGTGTTTAATGCTGTTGACAGGCCGTACTTGCTGTTGTAAGGACGTCTTTCTTCTGGCAACCCAAACGCCTATCATTTCAGCCTCTAGTCTTCATCATCTTGGACGCACAAGCAAGGAGATTCTATTTCGGCCTTTATTTGTGAGGAGAAGTTAATAACTAGCTGGGCCGTACATTTCTTCCATTCTTTCAGGCGACTGTAAGCAATAATCAGGTTCTTCTAAAAAATATCATTCGTTACTTCTTCTGTTACTGGGATAGCATTGTAGTTGTTCAGTAATGATAATAAAATCATCTGCCATTGCTCTGGGAGTTATTTGATGCATTGTTATTTATTTATGAATTTATTTGTATTTATTTCTCAAAATCGCAATTACCTTATTGCTGCAAAAACCATGAAAAAATCATAAAATATCGAAAACAACAAAAAACTTACATTTTCAGTCAGTGGTTGGGTTGAGAGACACCTGGTCTCTTACATCAATCTTCAACTCTATTTGTGCAATGGCAAGCAAGATAAAAGGTTCATTAATGGAGGATAATATTTTTGTTTTTCATTCACAATATGAGAAATTAGTTTTCTTTTCCATTTTGGATGTTTTGTATACTACATTTAGGGTTTGGGGGGGCAAATATCAGTTTTTAGTGTAAAAAATTGTCAATTTTTTTAAAAAAGCTAAAATTTGGTGAATTTGCACGGGTACCTGCGAAGTTCGCCCTAGGTTTGCTCAAGATGAATCTATAGGGAATGGGCAGGACTTTGCCTGAACCCACAATGGAACTAGATTTGGATTGGCACTCGAGCTGGATTGGACCAGGACCTAGGTTTTGTTGGGGCCAGATTGGTAACAAGCATATAAGGTATTGGAACAACAATCTCCTTGTGGTATTCAATAAGAGTGGAAAATAAATCTCCTAGACCAAATTACCATTGTGGTGTTCAACAATCCCCTTGTGGCATTCAACAAGGGTGGTATTTTATAAGGGGTTTTTCATACACCAAATTACTATTTTGCTTGGTTGTGACTTACAAAATTACCTTTAACGCATAAATTTTTTGTTAGCTAGTTAAGCACATAAAATTTCATAGACAATAATCAAATGTCTTTCGCCTAAAGAGATACATGTTTAGCAAAATCTATCACTTAAACTTTTCAATTCACTCAACAATCAGAAGTTATATTATCGAGTCTTTAAGAAGTATGCTATAAAACCCTTAACTTGTAACTGTTTTCCACCAGGATATATTATTTCAATAATTCAAGATGTCATGCTAGGCCCACAGGTATAAGTGTACTTTAAGACCTTTCCTTGAGAGGTTTAGCTATAGAAGAAAAAATATTTCTTGGAAGTAAATTGGCAAACTAAGGATAAAGTTTTTTTTTGAGTTAATTGGGAAAACATTAGGTTAGGTTTAGGGAAAAATTAGGAAAACTTACCACAGAAATCAGAAAAAAAATCAGAAACCATAATTATTTTAGACCAAAAATTTGTAATATGTAAATGAAATTTAGAAAAAATGGCTATTTAATTGCATGTCATGATTTTGTTGCAGTTTTTGGGTCAATGAATCGTTTGACTGGTTTATTCAAAAAACACAAATTTTTAAAAGATAAAATTGGCCAGAAATCTGAGTCAATTTGTTGTGATAAACTCATGGTTTTTGTAATTATGGTTCAAGGCAACTTGCTATTGACAGTCAAATTACACAAAGAAGCTTTGCAGGATTGGAACATCTGGGACTGTATTGAAACAAGAAAGTACTGTAATGGAGTAAAATACAGTTTATTAATTTGTTGAAGAGAAACCAGGAGCTGCTTGTAGAAAGAGCTAATTTCTGTCAAAGGCTGCCTCAAATCACTACAGCTCTCTTTCAGTCATTATGAAAATTTTCTGATGAAGTAAAACATAGATGTCAACAGTATATTTGAATAAAAAAACAGTCAAGGTTGTATCGCTGATAGGAAAGTAAAGCCAGCAGTTTGATGATGCTTTTACATTTATGTGCTTTGTTTGGTGACATGGGTGTGGCTCCATAATGTTCATTGGTTTACATCTTGAAGAAAACAGAGTTTTATAAGAATATTGAGTTCACTATTTCTATGTACATTAATATCTTCAACAACAATTGCCAAGAGATTTGTTCGCAGAAATTTGTGTTTATCTACTTGAGAAGTATTATATTGGATCAAATTACTATAATAAATTTACTTTTTTAGATTTTATTAGCACTATTTTTTTTTTCCATGTGGTGAATACTAATCTTGAGTATGTTGTTAATACTTTATGTGGTATGCATCTTTCAGGCAGAATCAGCAAATTCAAGGACAATTTCAGAGTCATGCCAACTAGCTGAGAGGTCTAATGATGATGAAAGTCTAGATAGACAAGAATTTAAAGCTAAGAAAGATGATGTAGCTTCAAACAGAGCTATCAAATTTGAGAATACTATTTCTAATGAGTGTTTACCTTCCAATATAGCTGAAGAAAAAGATTCAAAATTAATTTTATTAAATGAAGAATTCAATGCAGGAAGTGGATTCCTGAAAGGGTGAGTATAGTGGACCTTACAGTTAAGAGATAGTAGTTGCTGGTAAATTGAAAGTTCACAATACTAGTTTATTAAAGGAAAAGTAAGAATTACTGGTATCTTATACAAATCCTACTGGTCAATTCTCTGTTCTTTCAGACAGTGACCATAAAATATTAATGAAATATTCATGGTAATTCTGTCAGCTTTAATTTTGAGGCGAGGTCTACTGTGGCAGCATTATTCCATGCATGGGCTAAGAAGCGGGCATTTCATGATCCAAAGAGGTTGCTTGACAAGGTTATATGAATTTGCGAAGATTTGGGAATTGGATAATCACAATGAATGATAGCTGAGATAGGGTCAGCTTATAATTAGCTTAGATGGTTTTCCTAAATTTTCAGAAAAATATTGTGAAAGTGATTTCTAAAATAAAATAGTACTTTTCAGGTTGGCTTTGTGATAGATGAAAGAATACGGAGCAAGACTTCAAAGAATAAGGTTTCTAACATCTCTATCTTCTTGATGTAATCTGATTTGAGAAGTATGATATTATCACTTTTGAGTTTTTCAAGGAAATAAAATAGCTGTGATTCATATTTGTGAAAATTCTACACTAAACATTCTTTTTAGAAATTAAAATCATGTTTTGCCACTTCAGCTTCTGCATTGCTTATTTCTATTTTGGCTGTGGTACTAATTACCTTGGATCACATGTGTAGGATGTTTTGCGAGCTCTTAAGTGCTGCTTGAAAGATAATGATGCCTTTTCTTATGCTGAACATGTAAGTCACCAAATATAGTGTTCATATGTATTTTGATAGATAACTTCTACTTTTTCTGTAAGTTTTTAATGATTTGGTCATTTCAAGTCAATTATTATCACACTTTCATCCCATATATTTCATGATATTTTTGCTCTAATAGGTATTGAGATGGGAGAAGATGCACCCAGATGAGAAGCATCTGCTACAAGCAGAACGCCAGGTATTGTGACTTGGGTCCCCCTAATTAGATGCTTTTTGTTTTTTCATGTTCTTACTTTTGATTTATTGGAATTGGATATCTGGATTTCTAAAGGCATGCTCCATATTTCATGTTGATTTTACTTTCAATATAGAAATCTATAAATGATAAAATAGTAGCACAAATGTTTAGAAAAGTTTCAAATGATCTTATAAAAAATTCTAGCCTGAAAATTTTCTGTCATCAGATTAAGATGGAATCAGAACTCTCGAGAAGATACCATTGATAGATACTGATCTCAAATTCTTAGATATGCAATATGAATAGAGTAATACACATTTTGATGAAATTCTTGACAGCATGAATCCTATTAGGAAAACGGCCATAATGTAGAAAACATAAGGGTTTTTTATCATTAAAAATTAGTAATTGCAAGTATAGTAGCTAGATGAGGCATGTATGTAGTGACATCATGGCAATATGGATTTGAAGATTTGAGGATTTGTCAGGGTTAGTGTTTCACTTTCAATAATATATTCAGTTGATCATAACATACAATAGAACTGTCATTTTATATTAGAAAATGAAATCTTGGGTAAATGAGTTGAACACAACACTATAGCCTTAGGGAACCATTTCATATGACTTCTTCAAGGTTTAGAGTGATATATTTTGTATTTGTTACTTTGTGTCTTTTGTATGGAGCTAAGGTGCCAAATTTGCTGAATTTTATTAAAAATTAGAAATCCAACAAATCTTTAAAAAACCGTTAAAATCCTTGAGAACTGCCATTATACATGGCTATAAAAGGGTTTGTGTCACGTAACTGCATTCTATAAAGGTTTTCTGTCCACATTTTGCTAATGGGCATTCATCGTAGTAGTTATCTAAAATTTCAACACTTGTTGTGGGTATTCTGCACCCTATCTTTGCTCTTTGAGAATGGAATTTTGTGCAGTGCCATAATAATCCTTGTGATAAGTGACAATTACTCAATGCCATTGCCAGTAATAGTGGATGTACTAAGTTGACTCCCTTGTTATTGTTTGAAGGTTCTTGCAAAGCCCCTGCAAAAGTAAAATCACACATCTATAATATTAAACAGAAACCCATAGACTTAAGTGTCTAGGCATTGTAACCATTTGTGCCTCAGAAGACACATCTGATTGCACTTAGTTTCCACAATGCAAAGCGTTTGTGTCCCAAGAGGAGCATCTTCATCTTGAGAGGTGCATTTGCATTGGTCTTTGTTGTAATGTTTTTATTCATTATTATCATACTTACACATAGTTTCCTAACAGGGGGATGTGGCGACGTGGGGATAGGTTTTGGGGATGGGGGGACCAAGGGCCTAAGTTTGGGGATGGCGGAACGACGACGGCGGGGTGGCGGCAGGGAGCTGAAGTACATATAATACTTGAAAGATTAGTTATAAAAAGATGTATAAGTATAAGAATTATACATCTTGGGGACAACTAGGAGTCCCCTAAACGTCTTGAGGACACCTCAACATCCTCGAAGTCCTAGCGACGTCTTGGAAACGGCAACGATGGTGGTGGGATGGTGGTGCTGGTGGTGGCCTTATGGGGGGATGTCCCCTCCAAGTCCCCAAGTCTTTGAGACGGGGACGTCTAGGAAATGCAGGGTTTTTTGGGGGGAGAGGAGGGGGGGAGACGCGTCCCTATGGAACATTGATTATTATGCTTTTTTGTTATTGTAAATGTAATGCTTCTTGTAGTAAACTATGTAATTTCTTCCATTAATGTCTTGCATCACATTTCATGATCCATCATTAGAAGAGCATAAAATTTACATAGATTGTAGAACTAGTTTCTTAAAAAGAAATGGGTGAAAGGTGATTTTTTGTTTTTTATTTTAATTAAAAACTTTGAGGTTTAAAGTCCACAATAATGTTAATATTTATAGTTTTATTAACTTTGATTTCAGAACTTTATTATTAATATTAATTTTATTTATAACTTTATTAATATTTATTATATATATATATATATAAATATATGTAATTTTAAAAAAAAAATTGGAAGTGAATATGGGGCAAGGGGCTCAACCCCTTTTATACAAGTCATTAAAATGCAAACATCAATATAGAGCTTCATATCCTTAACATGGAAGAAAAAGATTGGTTTCTCATAATAGGAAAAATTGTACGAAAGGATATCAAATAATATGTTATACTAGGTAAACCCTTTCTAAAATGAGACAATCACCAGAAGGAGTACTCACTTTGAGAATTATAGGAGGAGATGATCCCCCAACAGCAATTGTCCACAAATCTCTAGGAGTATTCTCTTTAGCAGCTATAGGAGAAGATCCCCCAACTATAGACAAGTTTAAATTTCCTATGGATGGAGAGGAAGCAAAAAATATTGAAAGAAAGAGCTAAAGGAGAAGCCGAAGTGGCCCTATTTGAAGAGGTCTTTGAAAGATCATCCTCCTCATTGTCAAAATCAATCAAAAAGTACCATGTATCAACCCCTTTGCATCGAGTGGCCTACCTCAAGGTGGTGGGATGATGAACCAAAAGAGAAGACTTTGGACATTTTGCAGCCAAGTGTCCTATAGCATAACATGTTATTCATCTAAAGGCAATTCAACCTCTTGTTGTAAGCATAACCTCAGTTTAGAACAAGGTTCGTAGCTGGCATTCAACTAAACATTTGATCATCACCAATAAGATGAGATCATAAGTTTTTTCCATTCCACAAGTCCTTGACTTTCCTTAGTGGTCATGTGTTTTTATCCTTCTCATTATTTATTCCCTCATGTTTGTTAGGAATTAGTGTTCACATGGTATAGTGTGAGTTAAATAAATAACTCACGTAATTATTGTTGATGCTATTCTACAGCGTTGGCTGTCTCTTCCAGCCGATCTCCTTTACAATGATGGATAAATTAAATAATAACCGATGGCTATTTAATTTATAGATAGCGATTTATTTTGAAAAGGCACGTCCTTTGCATTAAATGATAATTAATTATGATTAATGAAGAGGCACGATTTTGGTAAGGCTGACATCATGCATATTGAATGCGATTTTGAAGGGACACATTTTTCTATGAAGGCCGATATATTGCTTTGAAGAGTCACGTC
The DNA here is from genome assembly GCA_007258455.2 of Sequoia sempervirens. NCBI lineage: Eukaryota > Viridiplantae > Streptophyta > Pinopsida > Cupressales > Cupressaceae > Sequoia > Sequoia sempervirens. The sequence continues at coordinate 185,428 of VDFB02020444.1, read as the reverse complement.
CTCCATTTCATTGTGTATAGATGTTCAATGGAGTTTCATTGTTTGATATTCATTCATATCCATTCATTGTTCATTACAAGTTCGAGTTTCATAAGTGCGAGTTTGTCTCAAGTGCCGATCGATATCTTTGTTGAAGGCTGAGATTATTATCAACAGATTGCATCACCTTGTTACTGTATTCGCATCAGATTGTGGTGCTTCTCATTGGCCTTCTTATCGGCCCTTTGTAAAGGAGATATTTCTTGCGACATTTAATATATAAGTGATATATTGTTGCTGGGTTTTTCTCCCTCAAGTGGAGGGTTTTCCCAGGGTATCTGCTGTGTTATTGTGTTGATTTTGAATTAATTTCTGTGCTTTACATCTGATCATAAAAAAACTAACATGGTATCAGAGCGGGTTTGAAGAAGATCTTGATCAGATTTAGTTTGGCAGTGATACTCTTAATTCTCTTTCTCATCTTTGATCACTTCTATCTCTTCATCAAGATGGTGAACGGACTCAAGATTGAGGACAGACTTGAGGGCGCAACAAATTTCACATCTTGGAGATTCAGAGTTATGCTCGCCTTGGAGGAAAATGAATTGGCTGAGTTCGTGGAGAGCAAACTCCCTGAGCCTACTGATGAGGAAGAGAAGATTCAATGGAAGAAGAAAGATACTAAGGTGAAGAAGATGTTAGTTGATTCCGTGAAGGATCATATTGTTCCAATCATCTCTAAGTTGAAGACAGCGAGTGAGATGCATAAGAATTTGGAGGAGATGTATGAGATCAACAACACAAGTCGTGCACTTGCATTAAAGCAACAACTTCATCATGTCAAGATGATGAAAGGATAATCCGTCATCACCTACTTCATGAAGATTTCTGAGTTGAGAGATCAACTCTTTACTAGTGGTCATATTGTTGATGACAAGGACTTGACCATGTTGGCTCTTAATGGTCTTCCTTCATCTTGGGAGTCTTACATTAAAGGAATTAGCGCGAGATCGAAACTTCCCAAGTTTGATCGTTTGAGGGCGGATTGTATTCAAGAAGAGTCTAGATTGGCTGCGGGAGGTATTGGTCAAAGCTCTACTAATGAAGACATTCATGTTCTTGCCACTCAATCCTCGAAGAAGAAAGGGAAAGATGGAAAGAAAGGATATTTCAAGAGGAATAGAGATAAGGGATCTGATTGTGCTCCTGCATTCAAGAAGAAGAAGGATCTATCTTGTGTTCAATGTTTTAGATTTGACAAGTATGGTCACTATGCAAAGGAATGTCCAACCAAGCCTAAGCAACAGGCTTCCATTGTTGATGTTGATGAGATTTCTCCGCAAAAGGATTTAGGCGGTTTCCTATTCTATTCAGCTCTTTCAAGTAGTGTGGCTACCGTCAACAATACTTGGCTAATTGATAGTGGTGCCTCCCGCTACATTACCGGATTTAGAGAGCATCTAACTGATTTGGTGGAGAGAGATTCTAGTGAACAAGTCATTATTGGAGATGATGCTAGCTATTCTGTGAAAGGAGTTGGGACCTCCTCTCTTCACTTGGATTCCGACATTTCCTTGCAATTGAGTGATGTGCTATTTGTTTCGAGCATCAAGCGAAACCTTGTCTCGATTTCAGCCTTGGAGGACAAGGGGTACCAAGTTGCATTTTCAGAAGGCAAAGTTCTTGCATGGACGGCGAACTCTAATATCAAGACTGCTCGGGTGATCGGAGTTTGACATGAGAGCCTCTGTAGACTTTGCACTCGTCCACTTCAGGCATTGGTGCATGATTGATCAAGTTCGTGTGAACTATGTGTTGTGACCTTTTCACACATCGCCCCATCGCCAATGGGGACCCCCAGTTGCCTGCTAGTTTTTAGGGTTTTGTCTCCTTGCAACGGTTACGTGAGATCACCTTATTGAGAGTTTCAAGTCAGTTTGCCGAGAGTTACCCGAGCCGAGCCAGTAATTCATGCTTGAATCAGTGCGTAGACGTCATGGAAGCGCTCAGAAGGCCCAGGAAACGAAGATCGCCTGTGAATTTGGCCAATTCTGAGACTTCCTACTTTTTAGGAAATTTGCTTTTTTAGATTTTTCATTTTCGGCATTTTTGGACCAAACAAGGTTCCCTATTTTTTAGGGTTTTCTTTTTCTATTTTTGGAAAGTTTCTATATTTAGAAGGTCCCGAATTCCAAAAATACACTCAGAAGTTCAAAAAACTTGATAGAACTCTCAGAAAATCAAAGAGAAAATTTGAAAAATTATTGAAAAATCTGGAAAAAACAGTCAAAAAGCATGAAAATCAGACCCAAAAAACATTGAAATCTGGAAAAATCAGGTCAAAACCAGTCAGATCTGAAGGTCGAAATCACCAAAAATCAGCTCTTAAAAGATGAAATTTGTGGAAAATTTGTTCAAGTCTGAAATTCGCCATGAGGAAGGCCCGTCAAATGTGGGAAGGAAAGATGAAGGAAAGTCTGGAAGTTCATGAAGTTCGCCCAGCAGAAAAGAGGAATGTCCAAGACTAAGGCAAAGTCCGCCATGGTCATCCTAAGATCCTTCAAAGTCCGCCATGCTCAAAGAAGGATGTCCAAAAGAGTTGTGAAGTCCGCCCTCAACATCCTAACATCATCCAAAGTCCGCCATCCACTCAAGAAGCACGCCCAAAGAGCCTTCAAAGTCCGCTAGCCTTGAGGAGACTTGTCCAAACATCCTATGAAGTCCGCCCATGCATGTCCAAGCACCCTTGGAAGTCCGCCATCCACTTTAAAGAGAGATGCCAAAGGATTCTAAAGTTCGCCTTCACTTGGAAGTTGCCTTGGGAAGTCCGCCTAGGCATGTAGAAGTAGAAAAAATCAAAATTTTTATTAAGTATTGATGCCTACCAAGGGGAATTTCGAAATTTTGCTAAGTGTGAAAGCCTAAAAAGGTGGAGAATCATTTCCAAAGGGATAAAATGTTGAGACAAATGCTAAGAAGCTTTGAAGTCCGCCCTAGAAAAGAGGGACATCCAAGATGCTTGTCCAAAAGGCTTATGAAGTCCGCCATACACTTGGAAGAGGTTAGCAAGATGTCAAAGAAGTCTGCCATACTTGTCCAAGGTGCTAAAGAAGTCCGCCTAAGCACATGAAGAAGAAAAAGAATGATTTTGCTAAGTCTTAGTACCTAGTCCAAGGAAAAATTCGAATATTTACCTAAGTATAGAGGCTAAAGGATGAAGAATTTGAGCTTTTTGACTAAGTATCATGACATTTTCAAAAGTTTAAGTGCCAAGTTTGGGAGGACAAGTGCTAAAGAAGATTAGGATATGGCAAGAAATAAATCGAAGTGTGCCTAACACAAAGGTGGAAAAGAAATTAAATTTGCCTAAGTGTGGGTATCTGGAGAAAATGTCAAGAAATTGACAACTTTGGCTGAAGAAAAATGCAGAAGGCAAGGAGAAAGGAAGGATCGCCCTTGGCCAGAAGGAAGAAGAATTTGTCAAGCGTCAAAGAAATTCGCCTGATGAAGACATGCAGACAAGGATTTTGCCTAGAAAAATTCAACTGAGTAAGAGAAAATTTGACTTTGGCAAAACAAAATAGGCTCGGTGCTATTAAAATTTCGCCTCGACAAAGAAAAATATGGATCTGGCAATAAAATTGTTGACGGAATGGCTTAAATTTTGGTTTGGCTAGACGAAATTGAGGATAAAATTGGAAAACACACTCTTAGCCAAGAAAAACGAAGGGAAAATCAAAATAGCCATGGGTCCAAAACGAAGGGGTTGGAATAAATTAAAATATTTTTTAATATTTTAATAATTTATTTTCAACTACTTGGAAATTTAAAATGCCTTGGAAAAAATCGAATTTGCCGGACAAGAATTGGAAGGAAGTAAAGTACGCCAGGCAGAGATGAAATCCGACAGGCAAAATTAAATTCGCCATGAATTTAATTAAATATTTAATGTTTTCTTTTAAAAATTCGAAAAATCAAAGATAAACATTAACTGAAAAATCGAATTTTTGAAGATCAGTGAGATTTGCCCGGATAAGCTCGAGACTGATTCTTGTCGAAAAATAAAAGGAAACTTGCCTGTTTGAATAAATGAAAACAAATCGAGATCGAGAAAGAAGATGGCAGTTGCTAAAACGAATTCAATCCTTCAGCATTATAATGAGTTTCAGCAACTCATTTTTTCACACACAGCTGAAGAGAAATTTAATCTTTCTCGAAATTATCAGGCAATTGGTTGATCAATAGGCAAAGTCGAATTTTCCAGAAGGTGAAATAGTGTTATGCTGAAGAATTTTCGCAGGAAAAGAGGAGATTTATTGAAGGCTGAAATTCTTCTGTGAAAAAGGGCCGCACTTCTTCTAAAAAATCAGATTTTTAAATCTGATTTGCATCCAATAGTTCTTCACTGAGGTTGACGACCACGGCAGGCGAACCATCAAAGAAGCTGAAAATGAAGTTTGCCAGCAAAGGTGCTCAGCGAGAGACCAAAGTCATTTCAAAATGGAAGAATGTCGTGGACAGCGATCTCGGACACGTCGACTTTGATGAGTTTAAGAAAAGAGTGTATGGGCAGAAGGGACTTCCCACACCGATAGCCAAACGGATAGTCAGAAACGGGATATTTCAGGCAGCTGGATTCCCACCGGCAATGGATTGTGCAAAATTGATGGTGGAGTGTGCTCTCCACTATGACGCTCAGAGGAGACAGATCATCGCACCTGATGGAAGAGTCTTAGCACACTTGGGCGAAGTGGCAATCCAGGAAACCTTCGGCATCCCGGAACATTCACGGACGGTCTATAAGACCAAGGAAGAAGCCAAAAGATTATATGACAGCCAACCAGATTTGTGCGCCACAACAGTTAACAAGGTGTGGATGGACAAGCCTAAGCCATCAATCAAGAAGATGCCCAAGAGACCTCGCCGAACAGACTTCAAGGAAGATTTTGGGGATATCATACTGATGCTGAACATAATAGCTAGTAACCCGCAAGGCGCCTTTTTCGAGAGCTGGATGTACTATTTCATAGACGAGATCACTTCTGGTGTCAAAATGTTCAACTGGTCACGGATGATAAGTGACAACCTCCACGAGCAATTGATCAACCTCGAAGAGACTAAGTCTTTTCATATGAGTTCGTATGTTGTATACCTGTTGGCCAGATCATACAAGTATCCAGGATTGATTTGCAAGGGAAAAATTGGCAATGGGGAGAACGAACTCAGGCCCTACGACTGTTACCCACAACTCCAATTGAAGGAGAAGACTCACTTCAGGAGGGTGCATGATGCCTTCCTGATGCATATTACCAGAAAGCTCCGAGGAGGAGTGCATCAGAGGTTGAGCCATGAGGCGAAAAGTCTTATCAGTAAGTACGGATCTTGGTTCATCCAGTTCCCGAAATTCACATATGTCAGGATCCAGGGATTTACCGGAAATCCCTATAAATTGCCCATCTATCCGACAAATCGGATGATATTGCTCGAGGTCCTGAGATAGTTGGAGGAGTATCAGAACATCTAGAGACCAACTAATAAGGCATCTGTCACATTCCCATTTTTCGTCGGGAACATGTTGGAGTATTGTCCATCAACACAGGCAGCTGAGAGCGCAAGATTGGAGATCCAGTGGTATCCATTTACAGCCTACAAGTCCAGGGTCAACTTTGACCCACACCATAATATTCGGACAGTTGAAGGGAGAAAGTACAAGCACAGGATGGAATTGGAAGATTTCTGGGAAAATGCTGCCGATGAGTATGAAGTTAGACGGAGAATGTGGTCTAGGATGCCACTAGATTTCATGAGGGCAATTGAGTTTTGCCGGGTGCCTGATCAGTTACAAGATGATGGGAACCACGTCCAGCCACGCTTCGAGGAAAGCCGACCTCTTCCTCCTGTAAAATGGTCAGAACTTGAGCACACAGACTTGGCAACCTTAATGAGGCCGGTGACTAAATACTCTCAGTGGTGGGTTGACTATCATGCCCAAGAATTGAGACAGAGAGGAATCACACTCACATATGATCTACTGAGCGGGTCAGAGTCATATTCTTCTACTGCCGGTGCATCCCATCAGGACTTGGTCGGGATTGGAGAGAAAAGGAAGGAAATAGTGCCAAGTGCTGAGCTTGCTTCCAAGAGGTGAAATATACCGAGCCAATTTTTTTTGTTTTTCAATGATTCAGATTACAAACATGCACCCGTTAAGGTTAGATAGATAAACCGAAACGTGCAAGAAAGCAACCCTAACCAGAATGGCACCGCTGAGGGTGAGCATTGGTCAAAGGGTCTTCTAATCTATTTGCAGAAAGGAACTCAACGTCAAGTATGTGCTACCCAATCCGATGCGGAGTGAGGGGCGACCATATGACGGAGTAAATACAGAACTACTGCTAGAAAGAAAATGCTGAAAGCTAAAGACTCTCAACACCCAGGATGTGCTTTCTAACCCAGAATGGGATAGTAGCGACCATAGGGCGGAGATGGATTACATTCAATTATCAAATTGCTGAAAGAGAGAATCTAAGATCGACAGTACTACTGCCAGTATACAATTTGAAAGATGACTACTTGCTACCAATTACAAATCAGCCTTTAAGAATATTGCAATAATATTGAATCATTCAATGATTGCCAAGAATAAGCTTAACTTGCATGAAAGGAACGGATCCAACCTCTTGAAATCTGTGCAATCTTCAATGATGTCTCCGTGAAGTCTTCAAGAGTTTCCAACGACCATCCAAGAGCAAAAGTGCAGATCCCTGTTTGCTGTTATAACAAGACTGTATTTTTCTTCATAAACCAGCAACACAGATTTATATAAATGATCAGATCTTCTTAGAAACAGATCCAAATGACAAGATATTGAAAACAAAACATCCTTAACAAGGAGGCACCCAAACTAGAAGCACAAGACAGACTTGAAAAGCCACATATAAAAAATGCACAAATCCCAAGATTCTGTGAATGGTACGGCCCAGCTGAGAGGGTCGACCTTGCTCTAAAATTCAAATACTTCTTCAAAAAATCTGCAGACTTACAAACAATGGCGCCTAGCTTGGGAGAATAGAATGGAACAATACCCACAATCTATTTTTTGGTCTTTTTTGAGTTACAAGTAAAAATGCAAATCTGCTGTAGCAAACGAGCAATTCTATGACATGGCTAATATGCAAAAAACAGAAATCTAATATGCAATATGCAGATTACAACTCACAACAATGAAAGATCACAACTAAACTAAGAATCATCACTAGTCGTTGTCTTAAAAACGAGAAGAGATGCCCAATGGTTAGGAGGTCTTCATCCCTCGAAGTGATCCAGATTCAATCCGGCAGCATAACGGTGTATTTTCCAAGATAACCAAAATGATGCACAAGACTCCCTTTTTATAATTTCTGCTTGACTTCACGAAACCCTAGAAACAGCTTTTAGGTCAAAACTTTCATCTTCTCAAGAAGGCGTACTTTCTCTTCAAGGCATTAATAGTTGATATTTTAATTAAATATCATCTTTTGGAATATGCGCCCCTCAAACCTTTGTTCAGACTTAGGCAAATATTAAATTATTTCTCAATGAGGGCGCCACCCTCAAGGACCCACCTTTTAAACACAACATAAAGTCATTAAGTCTAAGCCAAGGGTCAACGTTTAATTATAATAATTAAAACGTGACTTTTTAATTTAATGACTTAACTTATCCCTTCGCAAAGGCCCTGAAGCAAATACTGATGAAGTCAACTGATCAAACTGGAACCGGAAGTCAACCAACCTGAGCTCACTGGAAGCTGCCAAAAATAGAATTTACTAAAAATAGTAAATTCCAAAAAGTACTCTGAATGCTGAGACGAACATACCACTGCGAAGCCCTCTGAAAACCCAGAAGGAATCCGCCATTAAAATTTCATCTCCGAGCAATGATCTCCTCAAAATTAGGAAACCCTAATTTTAACTTCCGACTAGCCTCCGGGTTCCCAACGAAAGGCCAACGGTCACTGAAACTGTCAAGCTTAGAAAGGGGACATTACAGTCCGCCCTCCCCAAGATTGCTTGTCCTCAAGCAATTGCAAACTAGGGTGCTGCATTATCTCATCACTTTCCCAAGTTGCATCCTCCATCGGCAGGTTCTTCCACTTTACCAAACATTCTCTGATAGTTCTATTCCTCAAGGAACGTTCTCTGAAGTCAAGTATCGACTCGGGAACCAGAACCAACTGTCCTTCCTCGTCCAATGGTGGCAACTGTGAAGAAGCAACCACATTGTGTCCAAGAGCCTTCTTGAGGCGAGACACGTGGAAGACGTTATGCACTCTGCTATCTGAAGGTAGCTCCAACTCATAAGCAACAGCCCCAACCTTTCTGATGACCCTAAACGGCCCATAGAAGCGAGGTTTGAGCTTCTCAGCTCCACTCTTCTTGAGAGTTGACTGTCTGTAAGGTTGTAAACGGAGATAGACCATATCCCCAACCTCAAAAGAACGCTCAATACGCTTCTGATCAGCATACAACTTCTGCTGATTTTGTGCAATCTGCAAATTCTCCTTCAAGGACCTCATTATGTCCTGACTATGCTGCAACAAATCCTTGGCTAAAGGAGCTTTGCTGTCACCAAACACCAAATCTGCAAAGCTGGGTGCTTCATACCCATAAAGTGCCAAGAAGGGAGACATTTTGATTGACATATGGAAGGTAGAGTTGTAACAGTACTCGCCTATATGCAGCCACTTAACCCAAGCTTTCTGCTGTTCTGACACATAGTTTCTCAAGTAGCCTTCTAGCCACTTGTTCACCACTTCTGTTTGCCCGTCAGTTTGGGGGTGATAACTCGTGCTTGGGGTGAGCACAGTACCACTCATTCTAAAAATTTCCTGCCAAAAGGTACTTAGGAACTTACTGTCCCTATCACTTACAATATTCTTAGGCAAACCATGAAGTCTAAACACTTCTCGAAAAAACAAATCTGCAACTTGGGCTGCAGAAAAAGTGCTGGTAATGGCAAAGAAATGAGCAAACTTGGTGAGTCTGTCAACTACCACATAAATGCAATCCTTCCCTTGGGCCTTGGGCAACCCAGTGATGAAATCCATTGAAATGCTTTCCCATTTTTGATTGGGAATTGGAAGTGGTTGCAGCAAACCGGCTGGTAAGGTGTGCTCATTTTTATTTGCTTGGCAAACAGGACATTCCTGAATGTAACGTTGAACCTCCTTCTTCAAACCTTTCCAAGAAAACCTTTCTCGGATCTGCCTATAGGTCTTGAAAAACCCTTGGTGACCAGCAACTGGAATGTCATGAAAATTCAAGAGAATCTTCTTCTTGAGCTTAGAATCGGCTACCAGAAAGATTCTACCCTTATACTGAATCAAACCCTCAACCACTTGGTACTTTTCATCATGGAAAGTACCTTCCAGAATGCTGGTTGCAAACTGATTTTTTGCATAATCAGCCAGCAACATGTCTCTCCAGTCTGCAGTAAGCTCACACAATGAGCTAAGATGAGGCCTTCTGGATAGAGCATCGGCCACTACATTATTTTTTCCTTTGACGTATTCAATGTCAAAGTCGTAAGCTTGAAGCTTACTTACCCATTTCTGTTGCCTCTCATTTAAATCCTTCTGGTGCATAAAATGCTTGAGGCTATTGTGGTCTGTTTTAACCACGAACTTATTCCCCACCAAGTACTGTCGGAACTTGGCTAATGCATGCATAATGGCAAGCATTTCTTTGTCATAAATTGAATATGACCTTTCCACACCCCTTAATTTCCGGCTTTCAAACACAATAGGGTGTTTGTCTTGCATCAGGACAGCACCAACTCCTTCACCCGATGCATCACACTGCAGCTCGAATGGCTTAGAGAAATCAGGGATAGCCAAAACTGGGCACGAGCTCATGATCTTCTTAAATTTGTCAAACACAACTTGAGCCTTTTCTGACCAAACAAAGGCTCCCTTTTTGGTGAGATCAGTAAGGGGAGCCGCATTCTGAGAATACCCCTTAACAAACCTCCGATAGAAACCACAAAGGCCCAAAAAGCCTTTCAACTGAGTCAAACTTTCAGGTGGTGGCCAATCAACCACTGCTTTGATCTTCTCCGGATCCACCTTTACCCCCTCAGCACTGATTATGTGGCCAAGGTATAATAATTCCTCCATTCCAAATTCACATTTGGAAGCTTTAGCAAACAGACTCTCAGACTCCATAATACTAAGCACTTCCTCCAAGTGCTTGAGATGATCTCCCCAAGTCTTGCTGTAAATCAGAATATCATCAAAAAAAATCAATACAAACCGTCTTAAGTGATTCTGAAACACACGGTTCATGCAAGACTGAAAGGTGGCCGGTGCATTAGTCAAACCAAAAGGCATGACTAAGAATTCGAAATGGCCATAGTGACACCTGAAAGCTGTCTTTTCCACATCTGATCCCCTCATCCTTATCTGATGGTAACCCGATCTTAGATCAATCTTTGAGAAGAACTTAGCCCCATGTAGCTCATCAATGAGCTCATCTATTCTGGGAATGGGGTATCTATTCTTGATAGTGCTTTGGTTCAAAGCACGATAGTCCACGCACATGCGCATGGTACCATCCTTCTTCTTTACAAGAACCACTGCAGAAGCAAAGGGGCTCTTGCTTGGGCGTATGAAACCCATCTCCAAAAGTTCTCGGATATTCTTCTCAATCTCATCCTTTTGCCTCTTCGGATACCGGTATGGAGTTGTGATCACCGGTTTAGCTCCTTCCTTGAGCTCTATGATGTGTTCTGAACCTCGATCAGGAGGAGGTCCAGGAGGTAAATCAGCAAACACTTTACTCTTTTTGGTGAGTAAAGATTGGATATCAGGAGGATGTTCTACTTTAGTTTCAGCTAGACTCGCTGGAAGAATCATGCACTCAGCAGCCCATTCCACTTGATCATGACGTATCAACTTCGCCATCCTCTTGAATGATACAATCCGAGGACCACCATTTGACATACCTCTCAACACCACCTTCTTCCCATCGGATTGAAACTTCAACTCCATAGTTTGCAGATTTAGAGAGATCTCTCCAAGAGATCGCAGCCATTGAATGCCAAGGACAGCATCCGTATCTCCAATACTGACCACATAGAAGTCATCCTTGACTTCGTAATTGCCCAATTGCATTGACATGTTCGGAATCCTCTTGGTGCATGAGATGTGAAACCCATCCGCAACCATAACTCTGAACCCTTCAAAGTCTTCTGTTTGCAATCCTTTCTTTGCCACCACAACTTCGTCTATGAAGTTATGTGTTGCACCAGTGTCAATCAAAGCAACAATACGTTGCCCTTTGATCATTCCCCGAACTTTAAAGGACTCATTCTTTTGGAAGCTCGAAAGCTGAGCCAATGTACCACCACTTTCTTTTTCACCTTCAGACTCTACTGGAGTATTTTCTTCATCGCTGTCCTCAAAGTCAGCTTGCTGATCAGAAAAATCAGAATTGCTTTCATCAGCTGTGTAGAACTCAATTTGATGAATTTTAGCCCCTTTGGGCACACATGATCTTGTGACCATTTTTCCCAACAACGGAAACATAAACCTTTCCTACGGAGTTCATTGATAGTCTCTGGATCCAATCTTGAGCCATGAGGTTTCTGTGGTTTAAACTCCTTATGATGAGGCTTCTGATGAAACTTTTTCCCTCTATCTCCTTTGTGAAAAGCTGGTTTGGAATGGAACTTAGCTTTGGGAGCAGCCCACTCCATGTTTCTAGCTTTTTTCATTGCTTCTTGTAGGGACGGTGGATCAAAAGCTTTGATCCAACCCTTGATTGGCTCCATCAATCCTTCAGTGAATAGGATTACTAATCTTCTCTCTGTGATTCCAGTGACCATAACTGAAAGTCTTTGAAACTCAGCTATGTAGGCATCCACAGTGCCATATTGTCTCAACTGTGCCAACTCCCTAAAGTGCACTTCTGGGTCCTTCTTCTCGAACCTTTCAATGAATCTATTGGAGAATTCATCGTATCTAGTGATAGACCCATGACCTAAGGTGACTAGGCCATGGTACCACCATTCATGCGCCACCCCATCTAGGTGTAGCGTAGCGAATCTAATCGCTTCTTCTTCAGCCATTGGCCTAAGTGCCAAATAGTTGTCTAGTTTTTGTAACCAGGCTCGAGCAGAATTATTATCGCTTCCATCAAAATGGGCAAGCGTAACCTTGTTGAGAGCTTGATTCCAATCTCCTTGTGCTGGGGTTCTTCTTTGATCATAGTTTCTCCCTTGGCCTCTATCCTTCCTTCTATACTCCATGTAATCATTGAAGGACATGTCAAGTTTTACTTCATCAGGAAGGGTGTCATACTCTGTTCGGCCTATCCTCACCCTCTCCAAGGATGAAACATTTTCTTCAGGATCAGGCTGTGGGATTGCTGGTGTCAAAAACGTGGGTTTGAATGGTCTAGCAGAAATGTAAGTGTTGCTCACTGCAGGTTGGGCAACATGACCATTGTGCGGGTTGGAAGCACTGTGCTCCCCGGTATGCCCTGTGTTGTGTTGTGGTATATTGGGACCCAATCTCCCCAACAGGAGAGAAAACATATCCATCATGGCGTCCATCTTCTTATCGAGTCCTTGACCCAAATTGGCTGAATTGTCTATACCCTTCCCATTGTCACCTCTGTTGCCAGAACTTCTTTCATTATCCCCCATTTCTGTTTCTTGCGAAGGCTCCCAATTAGCCCTCAAAACCTCGGAAGCTGTGTGACCTTCTGGGGCTTGATGCAACTGTGTCTGAACTGTACCTCTCTTGTATACTCTTGCCAAATACCTCTGTTCTCTGTCACTCATAGAAAGCTGATTTCACAGGATGGCAGGATACGTGGCTCTGATACCACTGAAATATACCGAGCCAAATTTTTTTTGTTTTTCAATGATTCAGATTACAAATTACAAACATGCACCCGTTAAGGTTAGATAGATAAACCGAAACGTGCAAGAAAGCAACCCTAACCAGAATGGCACCGCTGAGGGTGAGCATTGGTCAGAGGGTCTTCTAATCTATTTGCAGAAAGGAACTCAACGTCAAGTATGTGCTACCCAATCCGATGCGGAGTGAGGGGCGACCATATGACGGAGTAAATACAGAACTACTGCTTGAAAGAAAATGCTGAAAGCTAAAGACTCTCAACACCCAGGATGTGCTTTCTAACCCAGAATGGGATAGTAGCGACCATAGGGCGGAGATGGATTACATTCAATTATCAAATTGCTGAAAGAGAGAACATTACAATCTGACTGAGCAAGAATCTAAGATCGACAGTACTACTGCCAGTATACAATTTGAAAGATGACTACTTGCTACCAATTACAAATCAGCCTTTTAAGAATATTGCAATAATATTGAATCATTCAATGATTGCCAAGAATAAGCTTAACTTGCATGAAAGGAACGGATCCAACCTCTTGAAATCTGTGCAATCTTCAATGATGTCTCCGTGAAGTCTTCAAGAGTTTCCAACGACCATCCAAGAGCAAAAGTGCAGATCCCTGTTTGCTGTTATAACAAGACTGTATTTTTCTTCATAAACCAGCAACACAGATTTATATAAATGATCAGATCTTCTTAGAAACAGATCCAAATGACAAGATATTGAAAACAAAACATCCTTAACAAGGAGGCGCCCAAACTAGAAGCACAAGACAGACTTGAAAAGCCACATATAAAAAATGCACAAATCCCAAGATTCTGTGAATGGTACGGCCCAGCTGAGAGGGTCGACCTTGCTCTAAAATTCAAATACTTCTTCAAAAAATCTGCAGACTTACAAACAATGGCGCCTAGCTTGGGAGAATAGAATGGAACAATACCCACAATCTATTTTTTGGTCTTTTTTGAGTTACAAGTAAAAATGCAAATCTGCTGTAGCAAACGAGCAATTCTATGACATGGCTAATATGCAAAAAACAGAAATCTAATATGCAATATGCAGATTACAACTCACAACAATGAAAGATCACAACTAAACTAAGAATCATCACTAGTCGTTGTCTTACAAACGAGAAGAGATGCCCAATGGTTAGGAGGTCTTCATCCCTCGAAGTGATCCAGATTCAATCCGGCAGCATAACGGTGTATTTTCCAAGATAACCAAAATGATGCACAAGACTCCCTTTTTATAATTTCTGCTTGACTTCACGAAACCCTAGAAACAGCTTTTAGGTCAAAACTTTCATCTTCTCAAGTACTTTCTCTTCAAGGCATTAATAGTTGATATTTTAATTAAATATCATCTTTTGGAATATGCGCCCCTCAAACCTTTGTTCAGACTTAGGCAAATATTAAATTATTTCTCAATGAGGGCGCCACCCTCAAGGACCCACCTTTTAAACACAACATAAAGTCATTAAGTCTAAGCCAAGGGTCAACGTTTAATTATAATAATTAAAACGTGACTTTTTAATTTAATGACTTAACTTATCCCTTCGCAAAGGCCCTGAAGCAAATACTGATGAAGTCAACTGATCAAACTGGAACCGGAAGTCAACCAACCTGAGCTTTTCTGGAAGCTGCCAAAAATAGAATTTACTAAAAATAGTAAATTCCAAAAAGTACTCTGAATGCTGAGACGAACATACCACTGCGAAGCCCTCTGAAAACCCAGAAGGAATCCGCCATTAAAATTTCATCTCCGAGCAATGATCTCCTCAAAATTAGGAAACCCTAATTTTAACTTCCGACTAGCCTCCGGGTTCCCAACGAAAGGCCAACGGTCACTGAAACTGTCAAGCTTAGAAAGGGGACATTACAAGAGGCATAAGGGAGAACCTTCTCATTCGGCAGCATCTAGAAACATTGACGAGCTGGTGGCTACTATAAACGAGTCCTTGGTAGAGATGCTTGAACCTCCTGCAGTTCAGGAAGTGAATGATGAACCTATTCAGCTAGATGACGAGGAGCCCTTGTCACCTACGGGCACGGAAATCTTAGGTTCAGACAATGAGATAGAAGTCTGGAATAATGACTTCGAGGAGGGAATGATTTCCACTCTTAGAGGGGTTGTGGATGTTCCAAATGAGGAAGAGGTTTAGGTAGAGGATGGGATTGAACAGTCGACCATTCCAGAGTGGCTGATAGAAAGGATGAAAATTCAGGTACCTGCAGAAGCTCAAGAAGAGGAGGATGATACTGCCGATTTCTTGGCAAGATTGGAGCAAGTCGCAATCAAGAAGCCTGCCAAGAAATTCTCCACCATCTAGAGGAACGAGACAGGCAACCGTTCCGTGCACATTGCAGTACCCACGGTGGACAAGCCATGAGATGAGATCACCCCTCAGGAATATGCCATCACCACTGTTGACCTTGGCCCAACCTCGAAAGGTCAAGAGGTGGAGGAATTAGATAATTCCGTCTCGACCATCAAAGCGAGACTGGAAAAGGAAGTGGCTAAGAAGAAGGAGTATAAGAAGGAGGTCGAATGTCTTAAGGAATATATACAGCATTTGACCCAGCCACTTGATCAGGGCAATGCAATTGTTCCTCCTCTTCTCAATTCATCACAGGAGGTGACCAAGGATGTCGAGTGAAGGCACAGAAGCGGCATTGTTCATAGAGAAACTGGTGCTTACTTATGGGAAAACCTCATGCTTTCTTTCCAGACTTATGGATATGGCAGAAACATGGGAAGGTATTCCGGCTATGCAGGAGAGGCTTATTCCATGCCTCAGGCTATTGAAGGGCACTCCAAGAGAGGAGTTGGTCGCTGGGAAGGTGATTGCTGCAGGAGGAGCGTATGATTTCAATCACTGGTTTTGGGTAGTAACTATACGTAGGGAAGTTTTAGAGAAGGCAAAAGTGGATGGACTTAGAATCAAGGAGTAGGTAAAGGAAATCCGAGAGAAAATTCACATGACAGCTGCAGAAATCTTTGATCAAGAGATTGTCCGAGAAAAGGATATGTAGCTGGAGGAGCTGAAACGAAAGGTTCAAGAAGTTTTCTTCTCGACTACTGGACCACTTCTAAGAAAGGATTTTGTGAAGGTGGCAAGTCCTTCGGCCATCCGAAATGACTTTTGGAAGCAAGAAGCAGAATGGGCGAATACCTTTGCCAAATGTGCAGAGAACTTGGATGAGCTAGAATTTTGGATCAGCATGCTGCCACCTGTCACAATGGAAGAGGTCATTGCAGTAGTGTCCAGATTCGTAGAGCGCAATGCTTCTCAGAAGGATAAGGACGCCTCTCCTAGAATATAGCTTTAACTGCCTCTCTACTGATAGTTTACTGATGGATGACTTGTTATTTTGGGAAACCCTAATTAGGGTTTGGTTGTAATAATCTTGGCCGTTAATCTTGTTTTAATCTTGGCCCTTCATTTCATTTTTGAAGCTCTATATAAACTGATGCTCTCTCACTTTCATTTGTGTGGAGATAGAATATGAGATTGTTGCATTGAGACTATTTCGAATAATAAAAGCTCTTGAGCATGATTTGCCTTGAATAACTTTTTATTGTCAAATAATAAGCGAGGTTGCATATCTTCTTCCGCCATAGATAAAAGTTAAAGTTAGATTAGGTAGAATTTGCTTTAAAAGTTGGTTAATTGAATGAGAGATTGATTGTATTGATTCAATGGTGAAGTGTAGCTCATACTTTCTTCGAATGGATGATTTGCATTCGATGCGTAAAGTTAGCCTGAGCTCTTAATTGTGGAAACTTAACTTCAGCCTCATTCAAGGTTTGAAAATTATTATCACAACCCTTGAAGATTGCACCCATTTTGCGTATGTTGTCCTGCAGGAGGCGAAACAAAGTGTGGTTTATTCCCTTCACCGAATCCTTATTGTCTCTTGAGTTCTTAGGCATAGACTAGATTCTCCTAAACCCTATCCTTTTGCCATTTTTTTGAGATCCATTGAAAGTCCTGATTGAGAGCCTTTAATGATAAATTCCCTAAGTCCTCAACTTGTGAAGATTTTCTTACGTAAGTCCCCTTGTTTATTACCAGCATATCACAACGGCCATTGAGCTTATCCACACGTCGAGACCCGACTAAAGAAACCTTGGAATCGCCATATGATCTTCTCGCAATCTTAGCATACGCGGTGGTTTTTCAAGAGAGGATAGAGTGTCTTTGGGCATTTTATTCTGTGTGTTCGGTGGATGATAAAACGCACACCAACACTATGGCATAGAAGATTGGCTCGCCACTTCTCTCAAGCACTTCCTACCATGAGAAGATGCTTCGTGCATAGTTGAAAACTCGCTAATTGCAACCGCCAAGCTCGAAAATACCTGTGACCGAAAACTCGCAAAACTTGGAAAAACTTGGCTTAAAAAACTCAACAACTTAAAAAATTGCTTAAACTTCATTAAAATCACATTTTTTTTGCAAAATTCAATGATAAGATGCATCCAATGAGTCAATAAAATGAGTACATAGAAGAAACAAGCTGAGTCTAGTTATATTTGATTGATTTGAAAGAAAATTAGATACAAAATTGCATCCTCACGTGGAATGCTCAATACATTGATACTGATAGTCTGAAACAAAAATGAAAATAAAGCAAAATTGTTTTTTATGGTAAACCGGCGTAAATAGTGGAGAGTACCTAGAAAATCAAACCTGAATTCAATGGGAGTTTGAGGGCAATGCCCACAACTGGTTGAGGGGTAGCCTCTTAGCTGGGCCGGCGTGGGCGCGCTCCCTGTGGGGTTCTCGGGGCGCGTTCCCCTTGTGGGGGTTTGGGGCGGCCCCCGGAAGTGGGGTCAAGGGGCAGCGCCCCCAACGAGGTTAAGGGGCAGCGCCCCTTGCGGGGTCCCGAGGCAGTGCCTTGGGCGCGCTCCCTATCATGATACAGGGCGGGGTCGAGGGGCGGAGCCCTCGCCACCAAGCCCAAATTAAGACCTCCAAAACCACACAAACCTTCATGGTGTACATCATTTTGCATTAACAATAAAACCCAAATTAAGACCATCAAAGCCACACAAACCTTCATGGAACACATCATTTTAGTGTTTTTTCTAAAGCAGAGCATGCAAATGAATGAAAAAAATAACTCAAAATGCCTTTTTAGTCAAGTCGTGATAAGATTTCCAGATCAGCTGAAGTTTCTTTCTAAAAACTCTCCGGTATCTTCTCTCGAAAACTCGGCCAAAAGTAATGACGAAATTTTGGTGTACAATTGCCCTGAAAACCTGCCAAATTAAAGCGAAACTTGGCGAAGTTTTGTTTAACTTCCCGGGCCGAAGTTTTGTCGAAAGGTTGCAACCATGGTTTCAGCTCCAAACTCAGAGCATGAAGGCACTTGCGTAGTTCCACATTGGGTATGTAATGTCCCCTTCTTGAGCATGATCTTTCCAGTTGACTGTTGGCCTATTCCGGAGACCCGTAGGCTACTCTGAAGGTGAAATTAGGGTTTCGTGTTTTGGAGGTTGCCTTTGATCATGGTTGGTTGATTTAACATGATTCTTTTGTGGCAGCCAGAGAGCTTTGCGTATGTCTTTCTTGGCATTCTGAGCACCTTCAGGAATTTTCTATTTTTAGTAAATTCTATTTTTAGCAGTGGTCCAGTCAGCATCAGCTTAGTCAACTTTCCTCTTCTGGCAGTTCATTGGGTAAATCTCATTTTTGGCTTAAGGGGTTCATTTTGGAGAAATAAGTTATTTTAAGTCAAAATGTTTTATTTTTAAAATACCCCTTGGCCTAGTGATATAAGTTAACAGTTGTTTTAAAGAAGGGGACTGTGAGGGGTATTTTCTCATGAAGGAAATATTTTTATATTTCTAAAGTTTATAATTGCTCAAGGGAAAATGGATGCTTATTTGAAGGAGTTTATATTTTATTTAAAATAAGAGAAGTGATTTATATCTATCAAGGAAGGTACGCCATTTTGAAGAAAGAGCTTGGTCAAAGATTAAACCTAAAAGCAACTTGGGATTAGGGCGCACTTTCTAGAAGCCTCCGGAGTCTTCTCTTCATTCTATAAAGGAGGTTCCTTCTCTTCTTTTGGATTATCTTTTGTCTACAGGAATGTTATGCTGCCGGATTGGCTTTGGGATTGCTTCGAGGAATGTAAGCCTCCTAGCTTGGCATTGCTTCTTGCTTGAGATATAGCGACTAGTGATGAGGTAGATGTAGTTGAGTGATTTATTGTGAGATTTCTGCATTGTAGTCTCTGTGTGGCTTTGTAATTCAGTTTTATGCATATTAGTGAGATTCTGGAATTGCATATTCTTTATAGCAGATTGTTATTTTTAATCACCAGTCAAAAAATACAAAAAGATTCATTCTGAGTATTGCCTATTTCTCTTTGTCTATGAGGGGCGACCCTTTCCTATAAATTGCAGATTTTTTAATGATGTACTGAATTTTTAAAAGCAAATCGCCCTTCCTTGAGGGTCGTACCTTTTTGGACTGCCTTGGAATTCGTGCATAAATTAAATGAGGTCTGTTGGGTTAGTTTTGTGATTCAATCTTGGGCGCCATCATCCTAGGATCATTATGCATTCTGTCTCGTGAAATTTGAGTGAGTCTGGAGAGAGTTGAGAGCAAAATAGTGAGTTTAGGGCTGCTGTTCATGCATGTGAAAATCAGGACTATCAAAAATCAGATTGTCAAGTCGGTCTTTAGAGTGGAGTTTATGATCTAAGCTTTATTATCCAGTGAAGGAAATTCATTATATTGTTGCAGCACTATTTAACTCTTGATTCATGTTCGTAGCAAGGCTTTCTCTTCATATTGTAAGTTGAACAGTAGTACTGTCAGCATTTCTCTAATCTTGCTTATTATGTTTTGTAATGATTACTTTACATTCTGAAGTTGCATTGTATTTCTTTATATCTCCATCATATGGTAGCTCCAATTCCATCTTGGGTTGGAAAGCACATTCTTGACGTCGAGTTACTTCAGCATTCTTGCTTAGTTTCCTTAATTGCATTGTAATTCTTAGCATCTCCGTCATATGGTAGCTCCAATTCCATCTCGGGTTGGAAAGCACATTCTTGACGTCGAGTTATTTCAGCTTATTAGTTGGTAGGGATCCTTTGACCATATGCTCGTCGTTTCTGGCACATTCTTGGTTAGAGTTGTTTGTATCAGCATTTCTTTAAGATCCTCTGACCAATGCTCACACCTTGCCCATATCGGGATCCTGGTGTACATTCTGGTTAGAGTTGCTTTCAACATCGCTTTGGTTTAGAGCTAACCTTAACGGGTGCGTGTTGATTGTAATTTGCAATTGGAAAAAAAAAAATTGGCTCGGTATATTTTAGTGGTATCAGAGCCACACATCTTGCCATCCTGTGAAACAAACCGTCTATGAGTGACAGAGAAAAGAGATACTTAGCAAGGGAAGACAAGAAGGCTACAAATCAGTTTCAGTGGCATCACGCTCTAGAAGGTCAGACATCATCAGAGGTTTTGAGGGCTCATTTGGAGTCTTCTCAGGAAACAGAAATGGGGGATAATGAGAGGACATCGGGCGGTAACAGAGAAGATAGTGGGAAGGGAAGAGAAAGATTGATAAGTCCAGGGAAGAGATTTGAAAGGAAGATGGATGCCTTAATGGATATGGTATCTCTCATGATGGGGAAAGTGGGCCAGAACACAACTCTACAAAGCAACCCAGGACATAGAGGAGAACACAGTGCCACCAACCAGCATGATGGACATGCTGCTGAGCCTGCTTCAAAGAACACATACATTTCTTCTAGGCCATTCAAACCCACCTTCTTGGCACCAGTAAACATTGAAGCTGATCCAGAAGAAAATACTTCATTTGTTGAACAGTTGAGACTCGACCGTGCTGAGTATGATTCTCTCCCTAATGAAATTAAGATAGATATGTCTTACAATGATTTTATGGATCATAAAAGGAAGAATAGAGGACAAGGAAGACATTATGAACAAAGAAAAACAACAGTACATGGAGATTTGCATCAAGCTGTCAACGAGGTCATGCGTCCACATTTTGATGGGAGTGACAACAGCTCAGCCAGAGCTTGGATACAGAAGTTAGACAACTATCTATCTCTTAGACCCATGGCGGAAGAGGAGGCGATTAAGTTCGCTACGCTACACCTAGATGGGGTGGTACACGAGTGGTGGTACCATGGCCTAGTCACCTTGGGTCATCGGTCTATCACTACCTATGATGAGTTCACCAATAGGCTCATAGAGAGATTTGAGAAAAAAGACCCTGAAGTACATTTCAGAGAATTAGCACAGCTTAGGCAATATGGCACAGTTGATGCCTACATAGCTGAGTTTCAGAGACTCTTAGTCATGGTCACAGGAATCACTGAGAGGCGTTTGGTGATCCTATTCAGTAAATGATTGATGGAGCCACTCAAGGGTTGGATTAAAGCTTTTGATCCACCCTCCCTACAGGAGGCAATGAAGAAAGCAAAAAACATGGAGTGGGTTGCTCCTAAAGCAAAGTTTCAATCCAAGCCATCATTTCACAAAGGGGATAAAGGAAAAAGACCTCATCATAGACCTCAGCATAAAGAGTTCAAACGGCATAACCCTCATGTCACAAGATTGGATCCAGAGACACCTAACGAACTCAGAAGAAAGGGGTGATGTTTCCAGTTTAGAGAAAAATGGTCTCAAGATCATGTTTGCCCAAAGGGAGTCAAATTTCATCAGATCGAGTACTATTCAGCTGGTGAAAGTAATTCTGATTTTTCAGACCAGCAGTCTGATTTTGATGATATTGAAGTGGAAAGAGCTGCAGAAGAGTTCGAAGATGAAAAGGGAAGTGGAGGTAGGCTGGCTCAACTTTCGAGCTTTCAAAAGAATGAATCCTTCAAAGTTCGAGGGATGATTAAGGGGCAGCGAATAGTTGCTTTGATTGACACCGGGGCAACACATAACTTCATTGATGAAGTTGTGGTGGCAAAGAAGGGGTTGCAAACAGAAGAGTTTGAAGGCTTCAAGGTTATGGTTGCTGATGGGTTTAACATCTCATGCACCAAGAAGATCTCAAACATGACTATGTAGTTGGGAAACTATGAAGTCAAGGACGACTTCTATGTAGTCAACATTGGAGATACGGATGCCGTTCTAGGCATTCAATGGCTGCGTTCACTTGGAGAGATTTCCTTAAATCTGCAAACCATGGAGCTCAAGATTTAATCCGATGGGAAGAGGGTAGTACTAAGAGGAATTTCCAATGGGGGTCCTCGGATTGTGTCATTCAAGAGAATGGCAAGGCTGATTCGTCATGATCAAGCTGAGTGGGCTGTAGAATGTATGATTCTTCCTGCTAGTCCGGTTGAAACTAAGAGAGACTATCCTCCTGATATTCAGTCTTTACTCACAAAGAAGAGCAAGGTATTTGCTGATTTACCTCCTGGACCACCTCCTGAACGGGATTCAGAGCATGTCATAGAGCTCAAGGAAGGAGCTAAACCAGTTATTACAACTCCATATCGGTATCCTAAGAAGCAGAAGGATGAGATTGAGAAAAACATTTAGGAACTCTTGGAGATGGGCTTCATTCGTCCAAGCAAGAGTCCCTTCGCTTCAGCAGTTGTTCTTGTGAAGAAGAAGGATGGTACCATTCCCATGTGTGTGGACTATCATGCTTTGAATCAAAGCACCATCAAAAACCGATACCCCATTCTGAGGATAGATGAGCTCACTGATGAGCTACATGGAGCCAAGTTCTTTTCAAAGATCGATTTGAGATCGGGTTACCACCAGATTCGGATGAGAGGATCTGATGTTGAGAAGACAGCTTTTAGATGTCACTATGGCCACTTCGAGGTTCTAGTCATGCCATTTGGGTTGACTAATGCTCCTGCTACCTTCCAGTCTTGTATGAACAAAGTCTTTTAGAAGCAGTTGAGGAAGTTTGTATTAATATTTTTTGACGACATCCTGATTTTCAGCAAGACATGGGAAGAACATCTCAAGCACATGGAGGAAGTACTTAGCATCCTAGAATCTGAGACCTTGTTTGCCAAAGAATCCAAATGTGAATTTTGAATGAAGGAGCTACTTTACCTTGGTCACATAATCAGTGCTGAGGGAGTGAAGGTTGATCCTGAAAAGATCAAGGCAGTTGTTGATTGGCCACCTCCTAAGAACTTGACTCATTTGAAAGGGTTCTTGGGTCTTTGTGGATTTTACAGAAGATTTGTGAAAGGCTATTCACAGAATGCTGCTCCTCTTACTGACCTCACGAAAAAGGGGGCTTTTTGTTGGTCAGAAAAGGCTCAAACTACTTTTGATAAGTTTAAGGGGATCATGAGCTCTTGTCCAGTTCTGGCTATTCCAGATTTTTCCAAGCCTTTCGAGCTACAATGTGATGCATCCGGTGAAGGAGTTGGGGCTGTTTTGATGCAAGACAAACATCCCATTGTGTTTGAGAGCAGAAAACTAAGAGGTGTTGAGAGGACCTACTCCATCTATGATAAGGAAATGCTTGCCATTATGCATGCATGAGCTAAGTTCAGACAGTATTTGGTGGGAAGCAAGTTTGTGGTCAAGACTGATCACAATAGTCTCAAGCACTTCATGCATCAGAAGGATTTGGACGAGAGGCAACAAAAGTGGGTGAGTAAGCTTCAAGCTTACGATTTTGACATTGAGTATGTCAAGGGAAAAAACAACATTGTGGATGATGCCCTATCTAGGAGACCCCATTTGAGCTCATTGTGTGAGCTTACTGCTGATTGGAAGGACATGTTGCTTGCTGATTATGCCAAAAATCAGTTTGCAACCAACATCATTGAGGGTACTTTTCATGACGAAAGGTACAAGGTGGTTGAAGGGCTGATACACTACAAGGGTAGAATCTTTTTGGTGGCTGATTCTAAGCTGAAAAAGAAGATTTTGTTAACATTTCATGACATTCTGCTTGCTGGTCATCAAGGGTTCTTCAAGACATATAGGCAGATCCAGGAAAGATTTTCTTGGAAATGGCTGAAAGGGGAAGTTCAACGCTACATTCAGGAGTGTCCCACTTGTCAAATGAACAAGAGTGAGCATACTCTACCTGCTGGTCTGCTGCAACCTCTCCCTATTCCCAATCAAAAATGGGAAAGCATATTGATGGACTTCATCACGGGGTTGCCCAAGGTCCAAGGGAAGGACTGTATCTATGTTGTAGTGGATAGACTAACAAAATTTGCTCACTTCTTCGCCATTACCAGCTTTTTTTCAGCAGCCCAAGTTGCAGATCTGTTTTTTCATGAGGTGTTTAGGTTACATGGGTTGCCAAAAAACATTGTGAGTGATAGGAACAGCAAGTTCCTAATCACTTTTTGGCAAGAGGTCTTTAGAATGAGTGGTACTGTGCTTACTCCAAGCACTAGTTATCACCCCCAAATAGATGGACAAACTGAAATAGTGAACAAGTGGTTGGAAGGCTATTTGAGAAACTATGTTTCGGAACAGGAAAGAGCATGGGTGAAGTGGATTCACATAGGCGAGCACTGTTATAATTCTTCTTTTCACATGTCAATAAGGATGTCACCTTTCTTGGCTCTTTATGGTTATGAAGCTCCTAGCTTTGCTGATTTGGTGTTTGGTGATAGCAAAGCCCCTCAAGCCAAGGATTTGTTGCAGCAGAGTCAAGATATCATGAAATCATTGACGAACAATCTTCACAGAATCAGCAGAAGATGTATGCTGATTAGCGGCGTGTTGAGCGCTCTTTTGAGGTTGGAGATATGGTTTATCTCCAACTACAGCCTTATAGACAGTCTACTCTCAAGAAGAGTGGAGCTGAGAAGCTCAAACCTTGTTTCTATGGGCCGTTCAAGGTTATCAGAAAGGTGTGAGCAGTAGCTTATGAGTTGGAGCTACCTTCGAATAGCAGGGTATACAATGTCTTCCACGTGTCTCGCCTCAAGAAGCCACTTGGACACAATGTTGTTGCTTCATCACAGTTACCACCTTTGGATGAAGAAGGACAGTTGGTTTTGATTCTAGAGGAGATTCTTGATTCCAGAGAGCGTTTTTTGAGAAAAAGAACAATCAGAGAATACTTGGTGAAGTGGAAAAACTTGCCTATGGAGGATGCGACTTGGGAGAATGATGAGATTCTGCAGCATCCAGGTTTGCGATTGCTTGAGGACAAGCAATCTTGGGGAGGGGGGACTGTAATGTCCCCTTCTCGAGCATGATCTTTCTAGTTGACTATTGGCCTATTCCAGAGACCCGTAGGCTACTCGGAAGGTGAAATTAGGGTTTCTTTTTTTGGAGGTTGCTTTTGCTCGAGGTTGGTTGATTTAATGGTGGATTCTTTTTGGGTTTTCAGAGAGCTTCGCAGTGGTATGTTTTTCTTGGTATTCTGAGAACCTTCAGGAATTTACTATTTTTAGTAAATTCTTTTTTTAGCAGTGGTCCAGTCAACATCAGCTCAGTCAACTTTCCTCTTTTGGCAATTCATTTGGTAATTCTCATTTTTGGCTTAAGGGGTTCATTTTGGAGAAATAAGTTATTTTAAGTCAATGTTTTATTTTAAAAAATACCCCTTGGCCTAGTGATATAACTTAACAGTTGTTTTAAAGAAGGGGACTTTGAGGGGTATGTTGGCGTAACAACTAGCACCTCTGGAGTAAGAGTTGGTACGGACAGCTATGCACACTACGCAATGAGTGCTCTTCAAATTAGGAGGGGAAGCTCCCTTGTTGTGCTTGACAAAAGTACTTGCAAATGGAAATAAACTAAACTATATCCTGTCTTTTTGTTTCAGCTGTAGAGGTACAAGGCTTTCTCGAAAACTATATAATGTGCAGAGTATTTTCTGGTTTTGCAGATCTACTAACTACAACTAAACTTAATTACTTAAATTCCATCCAGCTCCTCAAGAAAACAAAGCATGAGGAAACGGAGCAAGGTTTGACTATCAGACGATAAACGAGTATAGATTCTCAACTTGAAGGCAAGGTGGCGCATCTATCAGCTCAATCTAGACAAGTTTATTGGCAACAACATCACACGATAAATTGAATACGGATTCTCTACTTGAAGGCAAGGTGGCGCATCTATCAGCTCAATCCGAATAAGTTTATTGTTCACAACAACACACGATAACCAAGCTCAGATTCTCTACTTGAAGGCAAGGTGGCGCATCTATTATCTCAATCTGAACAAGTTTATTAAGCACAAAACAGATTTGATCTAACTATGGAAATAATTTACCATTACGATTGCATGAAACCCTATGTGGCATAACAATTGATCATAATAGTAAAGACGCACAAAACAGATTTATCTAAACTATGGAAAGAATTCACCATTACAATCGCATGAAACCCTATGTGGCATAACAATTGATCATAATAGTAAAGACACATGAACAAATACCAAAAGAGCAATATTGAGGGCAAGGTAGGCGCAGCATATATTTCTCTCTCAAGCAAAAGTTATGTACAAATGAGCAAAAGCTCTTATTTATAGACATCAAGGTGTAGGGAACCCTAAAATCACCTTGAGTCAACTACAGTCTTGCAATGCATGCAAGATTTATTGCTAAGCCCTAATAAAGCAAACTATACAGTTAACTGGAAAACTACCATCAGTTAACCGAAACATCTAATCTAAAAATGGACAATTGTGCAAGCATGCACGTCCTTATTGAAAGCGAGTTAATTGGAAGACTACCATCAGTTAACGAAAAACCCTAAAATGAAACTCCAAGTGAATAAAGATAATCCTAGAATATGCATGAGATGAGACAACGAGTTAACTTGAAAAGATAACACCAAGTTTAACTCTTGTGTATAATATCTATTCTGAGAGGTAGGAACTAAAGTCCGCTGATCGTGATCTGGAGCAACCAATCCTTCAACGAGATTGTTAACTGTATCACATCTGAATGTCAGCAACTTGAGCAATCTTTGCACACCCAAACTAGCATTTCACTACCTCATAGCTTTGGTGGCTCCGTAACTGAAGTGATGGCCATTATCTCTTCTGCGGCTTGATACAAATCGGTCTTAGCTTTTCTAACGAAATCATGAATTAAGACCGATTTGGTCTTGAATTCAGTCTCTGTGTATTGTACTCTAAAAAACTCGCCTGTTGACTGTGAACACGGCTATATTCTGACAACTTTTCTGGAAAATTAAAAATAGCCTGCTGAGGCTAAAAAGAGCCTATCAAAGGGCAATTTTCACGGAAAAATCTGAGATATGGGTTTTCTCTAGAAAAAGATTCTAAGACAACCTAGAATGTCAGATTTGCGAAAATTTGACTTCTACTAGACCATGCAAGGAATTTTCAGTTGAGAAAATTAGAAACTCGAGAACCGATGCTCTGGAGTAAATTTTCCTGAAAAATTCTGGCACATGGGTTTTCTCGAGGAAGCTATTCTGAATCAACCCAAATGATTTGTTTTGCCAAAAGTTGCCAATTCTTCAAACATGCGAAAGAATTTAAGACGAGAAATAGAAGAATTTAAGACAGAAGAAAGAAGTTTTTAGTGCTCTGCTTCTGCTAAAATCGCCATCTTGTCTGAAGTCTGCTGATAATTCTGACTTGTACCTGCAAAGAAAGTGTTTTGATGTCTTCGCCAATGATTGCTGATGAAGAATTTGCCTTTGGTTTGCTAAAATTTGCCTTTGCTTTGAAAATATGAATTTGCCTTGAAGATACGCCTTTGCCTTGAAGAAATACAAATTTTGCTTGAAAAATATGAATTTCTCTTAAGAAAAACGAATTTCTCTTTAGCTTTGTGAATAATAAATGAAGATGGTACCATGTTATGAACTACAAGATCAAAAAACCCTGACTGAAATAGACGCCTTCTAATTGGACCCCTTTCAGTTTCACTGCCATTGACTCGAAGTTTGAATAATAAAATATTCATTATGCAATTTGCAAAGGCGCCAATTATAGAAATTCGCCATTTAATGCAAAATAAATATTAAAAATTATCTAACTTCAGTTGACAATTCAAACGAAGCTTTAGGATTCACCGTTAGACTTCACTGATTTCAAAAAGTCATCATCTGAGCTCATAGGCGTCCATTTGCCCAAGATATTGCACTTTTTATTAACTTCCTATTTTATAGCTGATGATAAAGTCACGACTGGCCATCTTCGACACTGAATCTTGAGTGACCGGAAGATGCTGAGACTGAACTGGAGAATTCATCGGAAAGCCTACTGAACAAGGAAGAAATGTCTGCTGGGAGACACTACTGCAAAATCCATCATTTAATACCTCAAAAAATTAGGCGCCCCTGATTAAATTCATTTACGGGTTCCAGACAACCATATTCGTAAACTGCCATCTGACACTTCAAACGGCTGCTGACGGCGAACGGCGAACCCTGCTGACAGGAAACCAAGCTCACTGCATGACTGGAGACATTTTGCATCCAACGAATATACACACGACATCTGAAAATTGCATTAAGGGCCTCAAAAGTAAAAGCGCCCCTGGCCTTTGGTTGCAATGACAGCGTTTTGACGAAAGTTGAACTGCCAACCAAGTACCGTACTTCGACCTCTGATATCGAGAGCTGGGATGCTCCGACTCGCGTGCCGACTGTTTTAACGGATAGCCAGAAGGATTGACAAGAGAAGTTTCTAGAGGTTACGAAGCGAGAAAACTGCTTCTAAGACCTCAAATAAAAGGACGCCTATCCCAAGATGGAATAAACGACCAACACTAGGCCATTTTGTGAGTTATCTTCACTTTTCAACACTTCGCCAAAGACCTCGCACGTACGAGCGACTGCCAAATACTGGAAGCTGATGGCTGGGCTCGTTGAATAGATAAAGTAATTATGCTTGAATCTCGTGAAGACTTTCAAAGCAAACGACCTCATTTGACAGGCCTAAAGGCTAGGCGCCTCTGGACTATAGAAATACAATGAAAACCTTGTACCAGTCCGCCCGTGAAATTACATGCTTGGTAGAAACTCTGCCATGATCACCCGGAATGTCGGATCGACAGGCAACTTGGTGCGTTGCGGAGCTGGACTAGAGTGGTACTGATGTCAGGAAGACCTCGTCTGCAAATTTGACCATCTTGAGGGTCATTTTAACTAGCGCCCCTGAGCTGTACTTGCACTGGAAATGCAAGGAGGAAGCTCTGAGACGTGAAAACTCCATAATAAGCTCATCTTCAGATGTCGGCTGCTGGAGCTCTAGGACTCAGACGACTGCGTTTGATAATTCGTTGGGCGAGCAGACTAGACGTGAAGAAATTGATTGCATCCATCATTAGAAAAACCAAAATCCAAGCCTCCATCTAGAAGGGTGCCCTCAAGCTACAGGCGCGCTTTTGCTAGAAAAGAACAAGTTTCCGCCATGTAGAATTTTGGGAATTTCAACTTCTGTCGCCAGTTGCCGGAGTTACGGATCTCGGAAAGCTTCGCTAGATAGCTCGTCGGATAGCCAGACCAATTCTGAAGAGTTTGACTATATTTATGAGCATTTTCAACAAGATCTTGACCTCCTTCTAGAAGGGCGCCCCTAGGCTATAGTTGCGCTTTCTTGTTTTTATCTGAGAAATCCTCATAATTTTAACCTTTAAAATCATCATCTCGACCACTGAAATGACCATATGTAATGTGAAATGTTGTCGCGAAATGCTCCTCTATCATGAAATGCTCCTCTATCATGAAATGCTCCGTTTTGAGTCTCAACATCAGGTTCTGATCAATAAAACTGCCTTTAACTGACAAACTACTGACAAAACTCCATGCTTGATATTGCCCAAAAACTATACTTGACATCATTTTAGCAAGGTTAATACTCTTTTAAACAAAATGCCTTGATGAAGCAAAAATTTTGGTTTTGGGTACAACAGGGTATTTTCTCATGAAGGAAATATTTTGATATTTCTAAAGTTTATAATTGCTCAAGGGAAAATGGACACCTATTTGAAGGAGTTTATATTTTATTTTAAAAAAAAGAGAAGTGATTTATACCTCTCTAGGAAGGTACGCCATTTTGAAGAAAGAGTTGGTCAAAGATTAAACCTAAAAGCAGCTTGGGATTAGGGTGCACTTTCTAGAAGCCTCCGGAGTCTTCTCTTCATTGTATAAAGGAGGTTCCTTCTCTTCTTTTGGATTATCTTTTGTCTACAGGAATGTTATGCTGCCGGATTGGCTGTGGGATTGCTTCGAGGAATGTAAGCCTCCTAGCTTGGCATTGCTTCTTGCTTGAGATATAGCGACTAGTGATGAGGTAGATGTAGTTGAGTGATTTATCGTGAGATTTCTGCATTGTAGTCTTTGTGTGGCTTTGTAATTCAGTTTTATGCATATTAGTGAGATTCTGGAATTGCATATTCTTCATAGCTGATTGTTGTTTTTAATCACAAGTCAAAAAATACAAAAAGATTCATTCTGGGTATTGCCTATTTTTCTTTGTATGTGAGGGGCGACCCTTTCCTATAAATTGCATATTTTTTAATGATGTATTGAATTTTTAAAAGCAAATCGCCCTTCCTTGAGGGCCGTACCTTTTTGGACTGCCTTGGAATTCGTGCATAAATTAATTGAGGTATGTTGGGTTAGTTTTGTGATTCAATCTTGGGCGCCATCATCCTAGGATCATTATGCATTCTGTCTCGTGAAATTTGAGTGAGTCTGGAGAGAGTTGTGAGCAAATTAGTGAGTTTTAGGGCTGCTGTTCATGCATGTGAAAAACAGGACTGTCAAAAATCAGATTGTCAAGTCGGTCTTTAGAGTGGAGTTTCTGATCTAAGCTTATTATCCAGTGAAGGAAATTCATTATATTGTTGCAGCAGTATTTAACTCTTGATTCATGTTCGTAGCAAGACGTTCTCTATCATGTTGTAAGCTGAACAGTAGTACTGTCAGCCTTCTCACTTATTTTCCTTAACTGCATTGTAATACTTAGCATCTCCGTCATATGGTAGCTCCAATTCCATCTTGGGTTGGAAAGCACATTCTTGACGTCGAGTTACTTCAGTATTCTCGCTTATTTTCCTTAATTGCATTGTAATTCTTAGCATCTCCGTCATATGGTAGCTCCAATTCCATCTCGGGTTGGAAAGCACATTCTTGACGTTGAGTTATTTCAGCTTATTAGTTGGTAGGGATCATTTGACCATATGCTCGTCGTCTTCCAGCGCATTCTTGGTTAGAGTTCTTTGTATCAGCATTTCTTTAAAACCCTCTGACCAATGCTCACACCTTGCCCATATCGGGATCCTGGTGTACATTCTGGTTAGAGTTGCTTTCAGCATCGCTTTGGTTTAGAGCTAACCTTAACGGGTGCGTGTTGATTGTAATTTGCAATTGAAAAACAAAAAAAAATTGGCTCGGTATATTTCAGGGTAAGAATACTAAAGGTCCATTTCATAGTAGTGAAAGTAGATCTAAATGTATTCTTGATCTTATTCATTTTGATTTATGTGGTCAATATGCATTGCTTCTTTGAGTCATCATGTCCCTTCGGTGACATCTCTCGGACCCTAGATGGTTGGCTCGGTTCAGTCGAGGGTTTCGTTTAGGCTCGTCGGAGACTTCTTGCGAATTGCTATTTTAGCAGTTCTGCGGTGGGGACCCGCTATTTTTAGCAGTATGGCTTTGGCGTTGAGAATCCCTTGTGTTAAAAGTGAGCGATCATCGGATAAATGAGAGAAATATTAATATTTAATTGTATTAATTAAATATTAATTATTTAATGATTATAATATAAAGTTATAATATTAAATTATAACTTAAGTGATTCTTCTTGAGGGGTGCGCCATCATCAGAAGGGGCCAAAATTGATCATTAAAATATAATAAAATATTTTGGCTGAGACTATGGAAGAATTAAAAGAATTAAAAGTCAAATATTTAAATAAAACCCTATTATTGAGGAAATCGCACTTTTGAGCATATTAGTGCATTTGCCTTGGGTTTTGAGCCATTATGAGATTATTGAATTTTGAGAACTGATCAACTTTGATCTGAGCAAGAGACTTTAGGGTTTCAAGTTCGAATTCCTTGGGGAACGAGCCATCTCCACTAGAAGCAATTCAGAGGGTGTGAAATAACACTTGATTTATTGCAGCAGAGGTTTCTTCATCCAGGAGGAATCACAGAGCATCAGCATCTTAATTCATTCAGGAGACCTTCTATCCATCAAGGCGCCCATATTTCAGAGATTTGGAGAGCTACAGAGAAGGCCGTACAAATTCATTAATTGTTGATTCAGTACAGCAGGCCGTACTTCTGTACCAGGGCCGTACCATCCAGCTTGAGGCGTATTTATTAAGGAGAGCAAGTCGCCTTATATTTTTGATCTCTGCCTTCAGCAGTTGAGGCGCCTACTTATCTGGAGTCATCTGCAATCACCAGACAGAGGGAGAAGGGCATACTTGTTGCAGCCGTACCATTTCATCAGAATATTTATTGCTGTATCAAAAATCAGGTTTTCAAAAATCATTGCCTTTCAACTTTGCATGTAATAGAATATTTGTTGTAACCATCTCAGAGGACAAATAAACGCATTGGCATTAGTATTACATCATTTCCTGAGTCAGATCATTTTCTTAGAATTTATTCTTTATTTATTGCAAAATCGTACCTTTCATTTATTACTCAAAAACTCAAAAACAAGCAAAAAAACCAAAAATGTCAGAAAAGACAAAGAAAACTGTCAGATCCGGAGAATAGGGGAAACTAGGGTTTCTACAGGTTTCTTGTATTACATTATTTTTATTGATGACTACTGTAGAAAGACTTGGATTTATTTCTTGAAATCTAAAGAATCTGAGGAGGTATTAGAGAGTTTCAAAGAATTCAAAGCTTAGTTAGAGAACTTACCAGGAAGAGGATCAAAGTTCTAAGATCCGATAACGGAGGAGAGTACATTTTAGGCAGCTTCCGTAACTTTTACATTGAAGCTGGGATTAAGAGGGAGTTCTGTGTCCCTTATAATCCTCAACAAAACGATGTTACTGAAAGGAAGAAAAGATCTATTGTGGAAGCAGCCAAAGCCATGATTCATTCATACCAAGATCTGCAAACCTTCCTTTGGGCTGAAGCATCTGGAACAACTGTTTATGTTCAGAATAGCAATCCTCACCGCATTTTGGAGAACATGACCACTGAAGAAGCATTTACTAGGGTGAAGCCAAAAGTGAGTCACTTGAGGATCTTTGGTTGTCTAGTGTATGTTCATGTACCGAAAGATAAAAGGACAAAGTTGGAACCTTCTAGCAAGAAGGGGATATTTGTAGGTTACGGTGAGACATCAAAAGCCTACAAAATCTACATTCTAGGTCAGAAATTGATTGAGATCAGTAGAGATGTCACATTTGAGGAGTATGTTTCATTCAAAAGATCCAAGGTGTAATGTCCATTTTGCGAGCATAAGAGTTTGGTGGATTTAGCCTATTCCCAGCCCTCGTAGGCTACTATGTCTGGTTAGAGGGTCTCTTTTGGCGATGATCAGAGGAATCTCTCCTTTAGCATCTCGTGTGGGTTCAAGTAGCCTTCAGTTGATTCAGTTTCATACACTTACTATTTATAGTAAGTCAGCCAGCAAGCAATTCTATTTATAGCAGGGTACCTAAAGTTCACATGTTGGCAGTGTTGATTCCCAAATTCAGTTGAGTTGGTGAAATAAGGAGTTTTGCCTAAGTTATAATGTTTAATTATTATTAAAGGTGACTTTAATAATAATTAATATTTTAATATAATATTATAACATTGTATTTGCACTTTATGACTTGAGGGTCCATTCATCATTAAAAAGGGGCCCATTTTAATTAATTACTCTAGCGCCAATTTCAAGGACATATTTTAATATTCCAAAGTGCAAACATTTTATTAAAATGTTTTAAAAGGCAAATTAGGGGATTGGCTTATTATCTTTTATCCCGCATTGGTGAGAAAAGTGTATGAGTCCCTCCAGGAAAAGTATAAAAGAATCTTAAGGGGCTTATTTGGAGACATTCAAAATTGATTATTTGATATTTGTTTGATAATTTCTCATTGGCGTTTGGGGAAGGGAGCCCAAAGGTTTCTACTAGCGTATCGGCTTTGGAGAACGAAAACTCTCCATTGTATCAGCATTCTGAGGTTGTGGAATATCAGCTGAAGGTGTTCATTGTTGGCTTCATCCAGAAGTCAAGTCTATGCTTCATCAGATTTATTGCTTCAGATCTACAAGAGATTGTATTTCCGGGTATGCACATATTTGTAAAAGCTTTGAAAGAAAATCAATAAATTAATTGCATTGCTGCAGTAGGGTTTATGTTTACATTTCTTGTATTTGATTTCTTGACTGGCAATCTATTAGAAAATATGAAAAAATTACAAACCCTTATCATTTAGCATAAAAGTAGAAGTAGAGACAGGCAGGTCTCTTACACAAGGGCACGCACATGGAGATAGATAATGAAGAGTCTCCTCAGGATATGGAAGCTGACCATGCTCTTAAGATTTAGAGGGAGGCTCCAAAACCTAAAGAAGAGGATGATCCAGTTGAGCCCTTGGAACCTATTGATGGGCCTACAGATATTGTGATTGGAAGAAAAAGACATCTTTGGGCCAGGCAAACAATTTAAGAGGCAAAAAGGTTTGCAGCCCCAAGAGGAACATTCAGAGAAAGTAATAGACCTCATAAGTTTTTGAGTTATGTTGCTTTGATGAGTCAGATTATTGAGTCCGAGCCTACCAGTGTTCAAGAAGCTTCTAGTCAGCAGGTTTGGAGAGATGCTATGGCAGAGGAGTATCAATCCATTCTCAAGAATGATGTTTGGGACATCGTACCTAGACCTGAAGGAAAATCTGTGGTATCTTCTAAGTGGCTCTTCAAGATCAAGCACGCGGCTGATGGGAGCATTGAGAAGTACAAGGCTAGGTTCGTGGCTAGAGGATTCTCACAAAAAGAGGGAGTTGACTATGAGGAAACCTTTGCTCCGGTTGCTCGTTATACTTCAGTCTAGACCATCATTGCTATTGCAGCATCTAAAGGATGGAAGATTCACCAGATGGACGTAAAGACAACATTTCTAAATGGTGTAATCGAGAAAGAGGTATACATTGAGCAACTTGATGGTTTTGAGGTGCATGGGAAGGAGTCTCATGTGTGCAGGCTGAAGAAGGCTTTGTATGGCCTTAAGCAGGCTTGTCATGCTTGGTACGAAAGGAATGATTGTTACCTGATGAGCTTGGGTTTCTCGAAGAATGATGCTGATTCAAACCTCTACTTTAAGGTAATTGATGGTGAAGCATTGATCTTGGTTTTGTATGTTGATGATTTGATTCTTATTGGAGACGATCACCTCATTATCAAATGTAAGGAGTCAGCTTCTGAATTTGAAATGAAGGATCTTGGTCTCATGCACTACTTCCTTGGTTTAGAGGTATGGAAGAAGCCTGATGAGATGATTCTATGTCAAGGGAAGTATACCATTGATATTTTGAAGAGATTTGGTATGATGGATTGCAAATCCATGTCTACGCCTATGGAGACCAACTTGCATAAGTTGAAAGAGGCTGTAGCTAGTTCAGATTTGGTGGATTCCACGATGTACAGGCAGTTGATTGGATCGTTGATGTATCTAGTCAATACTAGATCGGATATTTGCTATGCAGTGAGTGCAATTAGTCAGTTTATGTGTGAACCAAGGCAAATACATCTATTTGCAGCAAAACATATCCTGAGATACTTGTGTGGTACAGTTGGATATGGTTTGAGATATTCTTCAGGTATGGATTTGAAGTTGCATGGTTATCTTGATTCTGATTGGGCAGGGTGTGTTATTGATTGCAAGAGGACCTCTGGATGTTGGTTCAATTTGGGGTCTGCGATGATATCCTGGTGTAGCAGGAAGTAGTCTTCTGTGGCATTGAGTACAACAGGGGCCGCGTATATTGCAACTTGTGTGGCAGCTCAAGAAGCAGTGTGGCTTTGGAAACTCCTTGCAGGATTGTTTGGACAATGAATGGAGCCTACTATCATTCATTGTGATAACTAGAGTTGTGTGAAGCTTTCTATCAACCTTGTGTTTCATGACAAAACTAAACATGTTGAGATCAAATACCACTATATCAGAGATATGGTATTGAGGAAAGCAATTCAGTTGAAGTATATCAGCACTGATGAGTAGATGGCAAACATTCTCATCAAGCCTCTCTCCAGGATAAAGTTTGTATACTTTTGAGACAAGCTTGGTATGGTGGAGAATCAAGCCCTAGTTGAGAAGGAGTCTCAGTATCAGTGATCTTCCTTCATGCATTTCTCTTTGAGAGAGATTTGAGGTGCAAGCCCTTGTTAATGCATTTCTCTTTGAGAGAGATTTGAGGTGAAAGCCCTTGTTTCCACCCTCTGGGAGAGCCATGGTGGATGTCATGTGTGTGACCTCATGACAAACATCACGTGAGAGAGTTCGTGATGATTTTCTTGTACTTGTGTTTTCACCCTCAGGGAGGGCCATGGTGAATGTCACAATGAGGTGACAACATCACGTTGAGTGATGAGCACTTGCACATACCATACATGGGTGTAGCCATGATGGTTGATATCACGATGAGGTGATATTTTTCTTTTCCACATATGGGAGTAGCCATTGTGGTTGACATCACGATGAGGTGATATCTCTTATGCAGCTGGAAGTATCCTCCCTAGTTGTGAGGGAGTGTTAATGCTATCATACAACTTCGGGTGTCTCTTCCAGCCTCTTGTACCCAAAACCAAAATTTTTGCTTCACTAAGGCATTTTGCTTAATTGAGTCTTATTCTTGTTAAAGTGTTGTCAAATGGTCGTTTTTGGGGTTTTCAAATATGGTGTCATGTCAGTCTGTTACTGAAGAGATTTGAGAAAAGTGAAAATCTGGAGAAAAAACGTCATAATTTTCTATCTCTAGAGAAGGTAGCACATTCTCAAATGGGCGCCCTATCTTTTAGGGGCTCAGATCCTATTTTTAGGGTTTGTCACCTCCAACAGACATTTGTCCGGCATCACGTCAGCTTCGCAGTGAGCTATCAAGCTTGTCAAACGGACCTGTTTTGTTTGAGCTACAAGCTTGTCAAACGGACCTGTTTTGTTCGACTCTGGAAGATCTGGTATAAAGCGAGATGGCGAATTGGCTAACACTAGAGAAAAGCGCAGCTTTTCAAAAAGGCGCCCATCTTTTTGAGGTGCCAAATGTAGGTTTTTTGGCTAAACGCCACCCAGGATGTTTATCTCACGGTGGTGACTTACATTTGCTTATCCGTCAGTAATTGAATGCGAGTTGTGGCCTTTAATTTGGAGGTCAAGCGTAGGAGTCAAATCTTGAAGGTAAAATACTCGGAGGAAAAAAAGAAAAGAGCACATTTTGAGAAAGCGCCCTAAGCTTTTAGGTGCTAATGCTTTCTCGATGATTTCAAATATTCAATGTCAGGTGTTACGTTCGGCTTTTCAGATTTACTGTCGAGTCGGATCGGAAGATGTCTCATCCCGACTTATGATCGAGAGTTTTTATATTTATTTTGTGTTTCGAAATGGCCAAGTCACGGAGGAAAGAGCAGCTTTTTTTGAAAAGCCCTTGTTTTTTCCTCCTCGGATGAGAAGTGTTTTCTTGGAAATGTGCAGCTGCGGCTATCATGCGGGAATGAGATTACATTTCTGCTGATGAACACGAGTTCAGTCTTGAAAGTTGAGAAAATGAAAGTTATGAAGGGATTTGTTTTCCCTTAGTTCGAGAGGATCGAGAAGTCAAAATTTGACTAAGTCGAGAAAAAAGCGCTGACTTTTGAAAAAGCTTAGTTTTTTGAGCCGGATATGAGTTTATGATATGCGATCTCAAGATAATAACGTCGGTTTTTACTACATTTCTGCGATGCACGTATTGATCAATCGAGGAGAAGTCGATCCAACCGATGTCGAGGATGAGCGAGGAGGTCAGCCGAGGAGGTTTTAGCTTAAATTTTCATGAAATTTGGCTAAGTCTGGAATTCACTTGAGAGTTCAAAGTTGAATTTTCGAAAGAGAGTTGAATGGACGCCTTAATTGGAGTTCTGACTGCAGTTAGACTAAACGTTTTCTGGGTTGTCATCTTCAGTTCATATATTGGCATGTTGAGTGATCTTTCAGTTCGCATGTCGAGTTAACTAGTTTGCATGTTCAGTTAACTGCTTTGCATGTTAAGTTAACTTGATTGCATGTCCACTTAACTGAAGATTATTAGTGAATGTCAACTGGAGTTCACATGCATGGCAAATTTGGTTGCAGTTGTGAAGACTTTAGTAAAGATGGTGCTTCATTGAGTGTCAACTGAAGTTCAAAAGGGACGCCATGAATAATGAAGCATTTATTTGTGAAGTATGGCGCATGAAGTTGTTATCTTCAGTTCTCAAAAGGGTCGCTATGTTTAGATATTTTATTGATGAAGCATAATTTGTGAAGTTGACGCATTCAACAAAGATTGTTAACTTTAGTTCCAAAAGGGTCGCTATTTTTAGAATTGAAGCATAAGTGTGAAGTTGACGAATTCATTCACTTCTTGAATGTCAACTGAAGTCTTGAAAGGGTTGCTATTTTTAGATTTAAAGCATGAAGATGGCGAATTCAACAAGGAATGTTAACTGAAGTCTAACTCGCATGAGGCTTTAAATAAGTTTGCAACTGAAGATTGAAAGGGAAACCCTAAAGCATGGTGCTTTATTTAGCGTATTTTAGTTTCAGTTAACTAAAATGAGGTCCAATTAGAAGCCAAGCGCCATTTTTCAAGCTTTAGTGCTTTATGCGAATTTCAATGATGAAAGCTTATTTATTTCAGCATTGGCGTCCATTATTTCTTCATTTCAAACTTCAAAATATACATTCTTCTTGAACGAGCAGCAAGTTGAAGGTGCTACAGGTGTCCGATTTCAGCGTTCTTCATAGCAACGAGTTCAGATTGTTCAGAGGAAGGCGATTCTAGACTTTATTTTCACTTTGCATGCAGGTTTTATCAAGTTCCAGAGAAGAGGTTGGCAGATTTTTCAGAAGCAGACAAGCAAAACTTTCTATCTTCTGTCTTATTTCTTCTATTTCTCACCTTAGGTTCTTTCTTCGCATGTCAAAGAAAACAACAAAATATTCAGAATCTGATCATCTGGGTTCGCATATTTCAGCGTCAGCAGCAAAACCCACGTCTTAGATTTTTTCGAGAAAATTGCCCCGTAGCCTTCATTCTGAAGCTCTGTGCTTTTTTCTGAGAATTTCTTTGCATGTGGGCCAAAAATCACATATTTTTGAAAATCTAATCATCTGGGTTTGTTCAGAATTCCGTTGTGCATAAAACCCATGTTCCAGATTTTCTCAAGAAAAATTGCCCCGGGAAGCTCTAAAACCCCTGTAGTTCTCGACTGAAAAGTCTTTGCATGTTAGGCTAAACGGCATTTTTTCACAATTTTGACGTTGTGGGTTGTCTTAGAATCATTTTCCAGACAAAACCCATGTCTCAGAATTTTTGGTGAAAATTATCCTCCGACAGGGTATTTTTAGCCTCACCAGGAGCCATTTTAGCTTTCCGGAGAAAGTTATCAGAATATAGTCGTGTTCACAGTCAATGGGCGAGTTTTTCAGAATGCAATTCACCTAGACTGAATTTGAGGCCAAATCAGTCTTAATTTAGGTTTTCATCAGAGTAGCTGACAATGAAGCGTTAAGTTGCAAAAGAAACAAGGAACAGACTCCATTTACGGAGCCGCCAAAGTCACTCAAATCCCATGCCATTATCTTCGTGAAGATGGTACCTACGCTGATCTCGAGGTTGTACAAACTGAGTTTCAGAAGCATGTTCGTGATATCTTGATGGAGATTCTAGATCACATTTCAATAATTTCAGCTAATTTCAAGAAAGCGGCTGAAGATATCAAAGAGTGCATGCATACAGGAAAGTGATAGAGAATTGAAGAAGCAGATTATTATTTTTGGACAGCGTCAGAGTGCTAGATGACAGAGAGATCGATGAGTTCTTGGTCGAAGTGTTAGACCGAGTTGACATGGAGTGATCTGCCAGTTGGAACCTCTAGTTAATTTCTAGAGTTGAGTCATGAGCAGCAGTTAACTCGACTTCCAGTCTTTAGTTTACTTACTGACTTAACACATGCTTATCTCATCCTTGGAATTATCAACACAGGAGTTAGGGTTAGGGTTTCTAGTTAACTGAAGGTAGTGGCCAGTTAACTTTGCTTTAAATAAGGACGTGCATGCTTGCACATGGTCCATTTAGGTTAGATGTACCGGTTAACTGATGGTAGTTTTCCAGTTAACTATATAGTTTACTTCATTAGGGTTTAATAATTAATCTTGCATGCATTTGTGAGACTGTAGTTAACACAAGGTGATTTTAGGGTTACCTACACCTTGATGTATATAAATAAGAGCTTTTGCTCATTTGTAATTAACTTTTGCTTGAGAGAGAAATATATGCTGCGCCTACCTTGCCCTCAATATTGCTCTTTTTGGTATTTGTTCATGTGTCTTCGCTATTACGATTAATTGTTATGCCACATAGGGTTTCAAGAGATTGTAATGGTGGAAGATTCTTTGTTTTGTGCATATTTACCATTGAGGTCAATTGTTATGCCACATAGGGTTTCAAGAGATTGAGATGATAAATTTGTTTGTGTTAATTTACCATTGTGATCAATCGTTATGCCACATAGGGTTTCGAGAAATTACGGTGATAAATCTGTTTGTGAATCTTTATCATTATAGTCAAAGGTTATGCCACATAGGGTTTTCGTGAGGTTGTGATGATAAAGGCTGTTTTGTGAAGACTTTACTATTTCGATCAAGTGTTATGCCACACAGGGTTCCATAAGGTTGTCTTGGTAAATTCTTAAATCTGTTTTGTGCCCAATAAGCTTGTTTAGATTGAGATGATAGTTGCGCCACCTTGCCTTCAAGTAGAGAATCTAAACTCGTTTATCGTCCAATAGTCATCCCTGCTCCATTTCCTTATGCTCTGTTTTCTTGAGGAAACTGGATAGATTTAAAGTAGTTAGCTTAGTTGTAGTTAATGATCTGCGAAACCAGAAAATCCTTAGCTGCAACGTTCTTGGTTTTCTTAACCTTGTGCCTCTTCCAGCTGAGACAAAAAGACAGGAGATAGTTTAGATTACTTTTCCCTTTTCAAGCATTTTTGTTAAGCACAACGAGGGAGCTTCCCCTCCTAATTTGAAGAGCACTCATTGCGTAGTGTACATAGCTGTCCGTACAAACCTGCACTCCAGAGGTGTTAGATTTTACGCCAACACAGCCGATCTCCTTACAATGATGGATAAATTAAATAATAGCCAATGGCTATTTAATTTATAGATAGCGATTTATTTTGAAAAGGCACGTCCTTTGTATTAAATGATAATTAATTATGATTCATGAAGAGGCAAGATTTTGGTAAGGCCGACATCATGCATATTGGACGCGATTTTGAAGGGACACATTCTTCTATGAAGGCGGACATATTGCTTTGAAGAGTCATGTCCTCCATTTCATTGTGTATATATGTTCAACGGAGTTTCATTGTTTGATAGTCATTCATTGTTCATTACAAGTTTGAGTGTCATAAGTGTGAGTTTGTCTCAGGTGCAGATCAATATCTTTGTTGAAGGCTGAGATTATTATCAACAGATTGCATCACCCTGTTACTGTATTTGCATAAGATTGTGGTGCTTCTTATTGGCCTTCTTATCGGCCATTTGGAAAGGAGATATTTCTTGTGACATTCAATATATAAGTGATATATTGTTGCTGGGTTTTTCTCCCTCAAGTGGAGGGTTTTCCCAGGGTATCTGCTGTGTTATTGTGTTGAGTTTGAATTAATTTCTGTGCTTTACATCTGATCATAAAAAAACTAACAATTATTATGGGTGTTGATTTATGTAATAAAAAAGTGTAATAATATTATGTTGTTAAGAAGCAACTTAATATTATTAATAGTCATAGGGTTTGTTATTTTATTTGAGGTACGCATGTTGAGTTGTTGAAACAACTCAATATATTTAGGGATATTGTTTTAGGAGTTTCCTATATTGTAGGAGATTGAACTCCTATATATATGTTATGTATTTGGATGAAAAATAGGGAAGCATGCATTATTGTTGTGCAATATCATTGTAGCTTCTATTTCTTGTGCCCATATTTCCAATATGGTATCAGAGTAGTCGCCATATCTGTAGATCTTGGAGACACCATATAGTAGTCAGCAATCAGCATTGAACATCCAATCCCTTGGAGTCGTTAACAATTATAACTCTATTTGGCAGGTAGTATATCACAACAAACAACATCTACAAGACAATGCATACATCATTAAGATACAGGCATCGACCAAGGTCGATTCCACCTCACTATGATAGCGATCTCAGTCATAGGCTGGCAACCAATCTAGAGGAGAGTCGCAGCATTCAAAGAGGCACTTCCAACAGCGTGCCATCAAATAGGACAACAAACTGTCTTCCATCTTCCCACATCATCTACAACGATCCATTGGAAGCCAAGTCTTACCATCATTGTGATTTGAAATTAAGGACACCGATTTTGTATGAGCTTCTCACGAGAGGAGGTTGTTGCGTTTGAAGGAGATCAACAAGAAGCATGCTCATCATATGGAAAATACTCACAACTAGAGCAACCCACAAGAAGCAAGCCAATACCTGTCGGTGATCCAAAATCTCCAGTAGTTAGAAGCTTCGATATGGTGTCCCTTGCAACGGCAGAAGCTTCGTCTAATATATGCTGTTAGTTTGTTAAATTTGGTTTTAGAAGTCGATAGCTGGTGAATTTAATAGTCAATTTGTTTTATATATAGTAGTAAAGTCTAAGTGGTCAAAAGAGTCAAAAAGTAAATTTAATATAAAGCTTGTTTGTTTAGTTTGTGTCATTCGTCAATAAAATAGATTAATATTGTTGTAAAAAGTAATTGAATATTACTTGTTACTTGTAAATGTAATCTATTATATTGTCAAAGAGTCAAATATCTGTCATCATTTGAATTGTCATTTTTATTGTCTTTGTCGTGTCTAGTTTAAGTCATTTATCAAAATCACACTTTTGCATCCATAGTGTTTGAGTCGATTGTCACTATTGTCAATTTCATGTCATCAAAAAGAGTTAAAATGTTATAAAAATGTAAAATAAAATTGCTTCACTTTTAAAAAATGGACGCATTTTCGCTTGTATTCGACGTCCATATTGATGGGGGGCATTCTATAATTAAGCCTCAATGAAAAATTTGCTAAGTAGCAAACCAATTGGAGGTTGGAGGCATCGGAGGCTCGAGGACAATCAATGTCCTCTCGACAGTCATCAACTACAGGGCTGCACGCTTGATATGGTGACAAGTGTACAATATGCAGTGTATTTCAGTTTTCAGATTTTCGGTGTGGTGTGTGGATATTAGAAAAATGATTGTATTGGAGAGCAAATGATTGCAGAGATCCTCCGAGTGTCGTGCTTTGTTGGAAGATGGTCGACTGGTGAATACGATCATTGGCAATAATGGCCATGTGCAACAAGATCCAGATAGTTGTGTGAATAAATAGGATTTCACATTGTGGAGGGAATAATAACCAATGTTCCATTCCCATTTGGCACCAAACCAACTAAAGTCAAGGACAACTTCTAGTGGCAGTGGCAGTTGTCTATGTTGTTCGAGATCAAGTGGCAGCGATCGATAACAGTGACTACAATTAAGAACATTGTGTTCTCATGGAATGTAATGTGAAACCTTTTCTAGTATGGGTTTTCCAAATTTTTGATATGTATGTTGATTCCTATATAACTTCCCTAATGTACAAGCATAGTGGCGGACATAAGCACCAAAGTAAGTCAGTTCATGGATCTTGAAAGGGTTTGTGGGAGGATCCAAAAAATGACATGAGATGAACAGATGAGTGGGTTCCTGTTCATGTCCAGGTTTGTGGTAAACTTGTGTGAAAACCATGAAAGGTTGATGGGAGGTGCCTTTTGTTTTAAATCAAGATCATGACCCACAAGAGTTGGGCTTACTACAGATGTAGGGTGTGAGTTCTTGCCATGCTCACACTAAGGAGGGGAATGTTAGGAATTAGTGTTCACATGGGATAGTGTGAATTAAACTGAGTTAATTAAATAACTCGTGTAATTATTATGAGTGTTGATATATGTAAGAAAAAAGTGTAATAATATAAAGTTGTTAAGAAGCAACTTAATATTATTAATAGTCATAGGGTTTGTTATTTTATTTGAGGTACGTATGTTGAGTTGTTGAGACAACTCAATATATTTAGGGATATTGTTTTAGGAGTTTCCTATATTGTAGGAGATTGAACTCCTATATATATGTTATGTATTTGAATGAAAAATAGGGAAGCACGTATTATTCTTGTGCAATATCATTGTAGTTTCTATTTCTTGTGCCCATATTTCCAATATTGTCAACATTATTTCTTTTGTAGAGGAAAATGGATGCCAAGAAGTTGTTTATCATTTTCTTCGTGAATGCGCTTTGGTTGAACTAGAGCTTGTTTTTCGATTCCCTTGGAAATGCATTGGAATGGACCATAATCGCATAGAGGTGAAAAATTCTAGTAGGTGATAGTTGTGTTGAATTTGGA
>VDFB02020444.1:0-140860 GCA_007258455.2 Sequoia sempervirens | reverse complement strand
TGATG
This sequence comes from Sequoia sempervirens, assembly GCA_007258455.2. Lineage (NCBI taxonomy): Eukaryota > Viridiplantae > Streptophyta > Pinopsida > Cupressales > Cupressaceae > Sequoia > Sequoia sempervirens. Next base: position 140,855 of record VDFB02020444.1, on the reverse strand, counting down.
GATAAATTAAATAATAGCTGATGGCTATTTAATTTATAGATAGCAATTTATTTTGAAAAGGCATGTCCTTTGAATTAAATGATAATTAATAATGATTCATGAAGAGGCACGATTTTGGTAAGGCCGACATCATGCATATTGGACGCAATTTTGAAGGGACACATTCTTCTATGAAGGCGGACATATTGCTTTGAAGAGTCACGTCCTCCATTTCATTGTGTATATATGTTCAACGGAGTTTCATTGTTTGATATTCATTCATTGTTCATTACAAGTTTGAGTGTCATAAGTGCGAGTTTGTCTCAAGTGCAGATCAATATCTTTTTTGAAGGCTGAGATTATTATCAACAGATTGCATCACCCTGTTATTGTATTTGCATAAGATTGTGGTGCTTCTTATTGGCCTTCTTATCGGCCATTTGGAAAGGAGATATTTCTTGTGACATTCACTATATAAGTGATATATTGTTGCTGGGTTTTTCTCCCTCAAGTGGAGGGTTTTCCCAGGGTATCTGCTGTGTTATTGTGTTGAGTTTGAATTAATTTCTGTGCTTTACATCTGATCATATAATAACTAACAATTATTATGGGTGTTGATTTATGTAATAAAAAAGTGTAATAATATTATGTTGTTAAGAAGCAACTTAATATTATTAATAGTCATAGGGTTTGTTATTTTATTTGAGGTACGCATGTTGAGTTGTTGAAACAACTCAATATATTTAGGGATATTGTTTTAGGAGTTTCCTATATTGTAGGAGATTGAACTCCTATAAATATGTTATGTATTTGGATGAAAAATAGGGAAGCACGCATTATTGTTGTGCAATATCATTGTAGCTTCTATTTCTTGTGCCCATATTTCCAATATGGTATCAGAGTAGTTGCCATATCTGTAGATCTTGGAGACACCATATAGTAGTCAGCAATCAGCATTGAACATCCAGTCCCTTGGAGTCGTTGACAATTATAACTCTATTTGGCAGGTAGTATATCACAACAAACAACATCTACAAGACAATGCATACATCATTAAGATATAGGCATTGACCAAGGTCGATTCCACCTCACTATGATAGCAATCTCAGTCATAGGCTGGCAACCAATCTAGAGGAGAGTTGCAACATTCAAAGAGGCACTTCCAACAGCGTGACATCAAATAGGACAACAAACTGTCTTCCATCGTCCCACATCATCTACAACAATCCATTGGAAGGCAAGTCTTACCATCATTGTGATTTGAAATTAAGGACACCGATTTTGTATGAGCTTCTCACGAGAGGAGGTTGTTGCGTTTGAAGGAGATCAACAAGAAGTAGGCTCATCATATGGAAAATACTCACAACTAGAGCAACCCACAAGAAGCAAGCCAATACCTGTCGGTGATCCAGAATCTCCAGTAGTTAGAAGCTTCGATATGGTGTCCCTTGCAGCGACAGAAGCTTCGTCTAATATATGCTGTTAGTTTGTTAAATTTTGTTTTTAGAAGTCGATAGCTGGTGAATTTAATAGTCAATTTGTTTTATATATAGTAGTAAAGTCTAAGTGGTCAAAAGAGTCAAAAAGTAAATTTAATATAAAGCTTGTTTGTTTAGTTTGTGTCATTCGTGAATAAAATAGATTAATATTGTTGTAAAAAGTAATTGAATATTACTTGTTACTTGTAAATGTAATCTATTATATTGTCAAAGAGTCAAATATTTGTCATCATTTGAATTGTCATTTTTATTGTCTTTGTCTTGTCTAGTTTAAGTCATTTATCAAAATCACACTTTTTGGGTCCATAGTGTTTGAGTCGATTGTCACTATTGTCAATTTCATGTCATCAAAAAGAGTTAAAATGTTATAAAAATGTAAAATAAAATTGCTTCACTATTCAAAAATGGACGCATTTTCGCTTGTATTCGACGTCCATATTGAGGGGGGGCATTCTATAATTAAGCCTCAATGAAAAGTTTGCTAAGTAGCAAACCAATTGGAGGTTGGAGGCATCAGAGGCTCGAGGACAATCAACGTCCTCTCGACAGTCATCAACGATAGGGCCGCACGCTTGATATGGTGACAAGTGTACAATATGCAGTGTATTTCAGTTTTCAGATTTTTGGTGTGGTGTGTGGATATTAGAAAAATGATTGTATTGGAGAGCAAATGATTGCAGAGATCCTCTGAGTGTTGTGCTTCGTTGGAAGATGGTCGACTGGTGAATACGATCACTGGCAATAATGGCCATGTGCAACAAGATCCAGATAGTTGTGTGAATAAATATGATTTCACATTGTGGAGGGAATAATAACCAATGTTCCATTCCCATTTGGCGCCAAACCAACTAAAGTCAAGGACAACTTCTAGTGGTAGTGGCAGTTGTCTATGTTGTTCAAGATCAAGTGGCAGCGATCGATAACAGTGACTACAATTAAGAACATTGTGTTCTCATGGAATGTAAGGTGAAACCTTTTCTAGTATGGGTTTTCCAAATTTGTGATATGTATGTTGATTCCTATATAACTTCCCTAATGTACAAGCATAGTGGCGAACATAAGCACCAAAGTAAGTCAGTTCATGGATCTTGAAAGGGTTTGTGGGAGGATCCAAAAAACGACATGAGATGAACATATGAGTGGGTTCCTGTCCATGTCCAGGTTTGTGGTAAACCTGTGTGAACCATGAAAGGTTGATGGGAGGTGCCTTTTGTTTTAAATCAAGATCATGACCCACAAGAGTTGGGCTTACTACAGATGTAGGGTGTGAGTTCTTTCCATACTCACACTAAGGGGGGGAATGTTAGGAATTAGTGTTCACATGGGATAGTGTGAGTTAAAGTGAGTTAATTACATAACTCATGTAATTATTATGGGTGTTGATATATGTAAGAAAAAAGTGTAATAATATAAAGTTGTTAAGAAGCAACTTAATATTATTAATAGTCATAGGGTTTGTTATTTTATTTGAGGTTTGTATGTTGAGTTGTTGAAACAACTCAATATATTTAGGGATATTGTTTTAGGAGTTTCCTATATTGTAGGAGATTGAACTACTATATATATGTTATGTATTTGAATGAAAATAGGGAAGCACGTATTATTCTTGTGCAATATCATTGTAGCTTCTATTTCTTGTGCCCATATTTCCAATATTGTCAACATTATTTCTTTTGTAGAGGAAAATGGATGCCAAGAAGTTGTTGTTTATCATTTTCTTCGTGAATGCGCTTTGGTTGAACTAGAGCTTGTTTTTTGATTCCCTTGGAAATGCATTGGAATGGACCATAATCGCATAGAGGTGAAAAATTCTAGTAGGTGATAGTTGTGTTGAATTTGGAAGGCTACCTAGATTACTTACCTCTCTACTCCTAAGAATGCTTTATCTTAGTCACAAGAAACTCACGAAAAGAATTCAACTTTATTTTCCGTTTAAAAGGTGCAAATTTGGAGGTGCTAGCATTTTAATTTCTCTTTGAAGACAACACACACTCTTCAATTGTGGGGGGAAGCTCCTTGAGATCTAAACTATCCTAGACAGAAAGCTATAGATAAATATAAAGTTATAAACACTATACAATAGTCTCTTTAGGGGGTTTGCATAAATGAAATAATTGACCATTCTTCTATCTTTTTGCCTTGGGTATGAGCACAAGACTAGTAACAAGCCTTTGTCTCAAAAGTGGGATTTTTAGATATTAAGAACGGAAAAAATGCACAAACACAACAAATTTCTTATTGGCTAAAATAAAGACCAATAATTTGATGTAACAAGATTTCAAATTAATAACAAATTATATCAACAACACATGATTTCAAGAATCAAAAAGCTAGTTTGCATGCAAAGTAACATGGTAGATGAATGCCATCGATACTAAACTTGACTGTATATAATCCACTTTTGATTTAGTTAATGAAATTACAAATACACAAAGGAAGCACATGGAATGATATTTCAGCGACTTAATCGTAGTGTTATCATTATTCATGTCTTGTGCTCTGTTGTACCCCAAAATTAAAATTTTTGTTACACATACATTTTGAAGAAATGAGTAAAAGTATTGTCCAATTTGTCAAAAAGGTCAAAATTTGGGTGTGTGTGTCTTGCATGAGGGGTAAAATCTTGAAGTTCTCAAAATATGACGATCTGGGTCTGCTCAGAGCAGCTTAATCTACAAAACCCAGATCTCAGTTTTTCATCCCTACTTTTTAGGAAAACTGCTATTTTAGGAATTTTCTAAAAATAGTAACTTTTTCTGGGTCTTTCTAGGTTTCTTTTGAAATGGATAGTGGCAAAATTTTCTAAAAATAGAAAATTTCTAAAAATAGAAAGTTTGTCCGCCGGGGTCCAAACTGATTTTGATTGGTTCAAAATACGTCCATATCAGGTTGGTGCAGTTAGAATCTCAAAAAGGTTAGTTTTGCCCTAGTGGGTCTATTCTGCTTTTCAGAAGCATATCAGGAGCTCCAAAGTCATCAATGGAGGTTAGTTAGCTACCAGGCATCAGATTCAATGATCAAACATCGAATAGAATATCAAATGTTGAAGAGCATGCATGTTGAATGAAGAAGGAAGGTGAAATCTGCCTAAAATTGACTAAATCTACTTGACATGGGTGCCCCAAGAAAGAATAGGCACCCAACTGTTTAGGGCATCAAATGATGGAATTAAGGTTTGAGCTCCCATACAAAATTGTTCAAAATCCTTCCAGCTCTGCAGCGAGTCCGGCAGTGCAGTCAACGGATCATCCAGTCCCCTGGAATTCGAAATCAATCAAAGCAGTTTCAAACAGGAGACAGAGTGAAAATCATGAAAATGTCATAAAATTTTCTAACTCTGGGAACTTTCAGTGCCCCTAGTGACCAGGGGCGCCCAGCTTTTTGAGGGGCCTAACTCAGCAGTAAGGGTTTGCAAATATGCTCAATCTCTCCAGAATTTAGATAGCTTCGCAACGGGTGTCTTCATCAGAGCATCCGACTTGTCGTTCTCCGACAAATCCAGATCGAGGTGAAGATATAGAATGAAGGTTTAAACTTGAAGATAAAATCTAACGAAAAATATTCTAAGTCTGATGAAGGTGGGCACCCCTAGAAGAGAAAGGCACTGATGATTTCAAAGGCCCAAATGGATGATTTTGCCAGTATAGCCCCCAAGGTGATTTCTTCAGAATTGATCATGCTTTCCAATGAGATCACCGGCACGTCAATCGGAGATGGCAGTCACCAAATCCAGCAGGTGGAATAGAGGGTCTGACAAGAGTCAAAGTCAAAAGTAGAGAAGAAAATAGAGAAAAATGGCTAACTCTGGTGAAGTTCAGTGCCCCAGGTGCCTAGGGGCGCCCAAACTTTTGGTGCCTCAAATTCAACTTTTTGACAAAGTGACTCCCAGAAGACCCCTCTCAGAATCTCCTCAGCTCCGCAATGAGCCCAGCCATCAGTCAATCCGACGCCCAGATCTTCAAATCTGACAGGATCATCTGTAGAAGAGGAATTGATGAAGAAACATAAAAGTTTCTAAGTCTGATGAAGGTGGGCGCCCCTGGCGAAGAAGGGCGCCCAAGGTTTTGAAGCATGAAATGTTAAAATTTGTTGATAAGGCCTCTAAGATCACTTCGTCGGATTCAGTCAAGCTATCCAGCAAGCCTGTTAGTAAGTCAATCGGATTCACATAGCTCTCGGAATCAACATTTCATCAGAAGATCAAAGGGAAAGAAAGAAATTGAAAATCATGAAAAAAGGGCTAACACTGTGAAAGTTCGGAGCCCCTGGAGGAAAAAGGCTCCCATGAATTTGAAGGTCAAAACGAAGTTTTTTGTCAGAGGTGCCTCGAGAACAATCTTCTCAGAATCAGTCAGGCTACACGATGAATCATCCAGCTCGTTCATCGGATCAATCTGGAAGCTAGAGATCAAGGTCAAACTAGGGGTCAAAATGGAAGAAAAGTTGAGAATTCTCAAAAAAGTGGTTAACTCTGGAGAAAATGGGCGCCCCTAGCCAAGAAGGGCGCCCAACTTGTCATAACTTAGTCAATTTTCCAAAATTTCAAAATTGCAAGTTGAAGTGAATGTCCAAGTTCGATGCATGAGAAGGTTTTAGGGTTTGCATGGATTAAAACAAAAGAAAGCAAAGCTATTTCAAGCCCTAAATCTATTTAAGACATCTCTTCCATTCAGTTTTCATCATTTTTGCAGGTGGCGTCCAAAGAAGAGAAGTGGAGCAGCAACTTTGAGTTTTATTTCAAGATTCAAGAGCTCAAGGTTGCTGATTTTCACAAATAATTTTCAGACCAGCAACATAAGACCTTGCTTTTTCATGCTTTTTCATCCAGAAGATCAAATTTTTGAAGAAGGTCAAAGATTTTTAATTTTCAGCCATCTGGGTTTCTTCATCTCATTCTTCTGAAGAATTTTTGAAGAAATTTATCAAGTTGCAGCAGCTTCTTTTTCCTTGCATGTCAGTGAAATCTTCAGAGTTTGCAAATTTTGATCATCTGGGTCCTCTTGAAATAGTCTTCTGAAGAAAACCCATATCACAGCTTTTTCAAGAAAATTTCAAATTCTAGGGTTGGCTGCTTTTTCAATCAGCCATTAGTGTTTTTAAAATCTGATCAACTGGGTCCATTTCTAATTGTATTTTGAACAAAACCCAGGTGCCAGCTTTTTCAGTGAAAAATTGAAGAAATTAGGGTTTGCTGCTTTTTCAATCTAAATTCAAAATTTTAAAAAACGGACGATCTGGGTTGTATTGCAACGAAATTTTGAGCAAAACCCATATCTAGAAAAATTTCCAAAAATTTCTCCGTTTGAGGCTAAAAAACCAGCGTTCTAAAAATAGAAAGTTTCTCAATGCTTGTCTGAACATAGGCAAGTTTACAGTCATTCTTCAAGGTTTTCAATATGGAGTACACTCCCCTCGAGTTTGAGACCAAATCAGCACTATGTCAAAACTTCATCATCTCAGTTGAAGAACGAGAGAAGGTGTGATATGAGGAAAATGAAAGGTATCGGAAAAGAGTTGTGCAATACTCTTCTGTTGAAAATCAAGAGAGGGGTCAGAAACATAAAGTTGCAGAGCCGCCAAGTTATCAATTAGTGAGTCATCTTTTCGGGCAGCGATGTTTTTCAAGAATAGAACTCATAAACAGCCAAAGAAGTAAAAGATTCTCTAAGTTGGATCATAGAAGGCGAACAGATCTTGGAGGATCGGAATATTACCTTAGACAGTATCAATACACTTGACCAGGACCCAGTATCCTGCTTTTTAGCGGATATGATTGAGATTTAAAGCGACTTTCATTTAGAAGCTTTCTTTTCGCTTTCTTTCTATTCTTGGAACGATTCTTATCCATTCTTGAAGAAGAGAAAGAAGATAAATGTAATAGTTGGCGTTTCCTGCTTTTCCCATTTTCTTAGGTGTTAGATGTTATCTTCTTTCTAGATTTATAAATAAAGCTTGCTTGTTGAGCAAGCCCTAGATTGTGAAAGCAAGGAGATTTTAGGGTTCCCTATTCCTCTGCTTGCCTATAAATAAGAGCCTTTGCTCATTAGTTTTCTTTAACGGTTATTGTGATAGCAAATTGCTAAGTCTCTTTTAGCCAGCAAGTTGTTATTCAGTGTCAGTTCACTTGTGTTTATGATAGCGAATTGTTGAGTCTCTTTTAGCCAACAAGTAGTTGTTGTAATCGCTGTCCCTTTTGTGTAAGAACAAGTTTGCAAGCCTCTTTAGCTGCAAGTTCTTGTTTCATGCATGTGTTAGGATAATCTTTCTTCCAGAAGTTTGAGAAATAAAATCATGAGCCTCCTTTGCCTTGGTATAATGTCTCAGATTTCCGTTATTTGTGTTATGCTTTTATGATCTTAATTTCAGCTTACATTGAAGTGTGTAGATGTTTGTTGGAAAAGAGTTTATTGAAGCACTTTGTCAGAGAATCAAACTCGTTCATTTCTAGTTTCTCTTGCTCTGCGTATTACTTGAGAAGTTAGAAACGTCTTTAGCTTAAGTTAGTTGTAGTTGGAATTCTTAATTAGAAAATCTCAACTGCGGCGTTTGTGTTTTATAAACCTTGTGCTCTAGCTGAACCAAAAAGATAGGCAAATTAGTTTTAATTTACTTTCTTTCACATCATCGGCAAGAGGGAGCTTCCCCTCCTAATTTGAAGAGCAGTTTATCTATGCATAGCTGTCCGTTTCAAATCCGCATTCCAGATGTGCGAATTTAAACGCCAACATGCTCAAAGCACTTATTTATAAAATCCAAGATAAACAATTGTTGGGATTTAGGATAACCATTATTTTATCCCAAAATTCAAAGTTTTAAAGCATAAATGCTTAAAGCCACTAAAAAGGAGGAAATAAAGTACTTGAAAGAAAAATCTAATCCTAAAAATTAATAAAATTAAAACTAAATAACCTGAAATAGGCCTGAACTCTCTGTCTAGAAATAGAAACATTGGAAATAACAATTGTTATGAATAGCTATGTCCAAAATAGCAAATTTTAAAATGAGTCTCCATTGTGATTTTGAAGTAGCTCCTCGCTTTGAAATGGGGTGGATCCTTTGAAGACTTCCATAACCCTAATTACTATGAGACCTCACCAACCTAAGAACCATTTTACTAGTATTTTGTTCAGAGTAAAAATGGTAACTGAATCCTTTGAATGAGGGTACGATCAAACCCTAGCACAAGAACTTGATGACATTGGGAATATACCTGTGGAAACTATCCTCAAAATATGCTATGCATAGGGTTGAAAAATGACTAGTACTTACCTTGAAATCCTTGGATTTGACCCTTGAATCTGCATTCAAGCTAGGAAATTTGTGACTGCAACATCAAATTCAAATCTCCTTCCATGGTTGCTGAAAAACTGATTAAAGGCCCTTTGTATTGACCATGGATATGGAGCAAACCCTTTCAAAACCTTAGGTGACCTGAAAAATGAAGTATTTCCAGAAAAAATGATTTGAACTATTGTCTTTTGCTGCTGCAAGGGGGCTGGAAACTTTGCTTATTAGGAAAATTTATGTCAAAATCTGTCCTAGATTCCTCTTCTAATCATGTTTGCCACTTAAATGATGTACAGTCCACGCATGTCACTTGAAATCAATCTCAATATGCAATCAGGTGTGTAATTTGCTCACTTATGCCATTAAACGGCATGAATGCACCCCCTCCATGTACATTTGTTACTAAAGGTACTTTCTAGGTGCTTCCAAATGTCATTGCCAACACTGAAATATTAGGGGATGGATTGAGGACGTTTTCAAGGTCTCCCTACATCTCAAAATGTCTTGGGTATGGGGACATCCGAAAAAACCCCAATGCATCTACATTGAAACTAGGTTATATATCCATTTGTTGCCTTCAAAAGCTTTTGTTGCTGCTAAATATCTCCTTCAATATCATTTGTGAAAGATTTGGATATCCCCTAACGGAAGGTACATTAATCACATCGCATTAGAACAAAAACTAAATTTGGAGTTCATCATACTGCTCTTTACCTCCCGATCCTTGCTCTTTATCTCCCAATCCTAGCAAAAACTATCTTCTGCACGAGTGAAACATCATCCTTTGAAAGAGTCTCTTTTTTAATTTATTTTTGCATTGCAGAGATGATTTTACCATCTAGACCATTAGGAAGATAAATCCAAGAGTGATAATCCAGTGACACTGACTACAGGTAAAACTGATCTGAAATAAAAAAAGCTTTCAACACTGACATCTTTGAAGTGAATTGAAGGGATCTTCTATGTTAGATCTTCTAATGAGCAATTGGTTATATGCTTCTCTATTGTTTTAACTTTGAGGGATTTTAGCTTTGAGGGACATTGTTTCATGTCTTTCGCACCTCTCGCTGTATATTTCTTGAGAGATACTACTTAATGGAATTTTAAAATTTGCTATATTCCGTAGAGCATTAATATCCTTAAAAGTCCATTACTTGATTTTATCCAATGAACGTGGAATGACATGTCTTTTGTTGCATGCTTACAGGAGCATTTTCAAAAACAAGGCAGTGAACGGATCATGGATTCAACTGCTGCGACCCCTAAGCAGGTTTGCTTCTACAAATCATGTTACAATGCTTCTGCAGAATGGTTTTTAACTAAAAGATTTATGGCTTCAAGGTACTTAGAATTATTACGTGACGCAATAAGTTTCAGAAAGATTAAAATATCAGCGCAGATTGTTGGTGGCTATTTCTGATTTGGTTAACTGCTGGAAAGGTGTTGTATATAATAGCTGGGATGGGGCTAATTGTTAGCGATCAGGGAATTGTGAAGTAATTTTCTGCTTTTATTTTTGAATATTTTGGATATTATTTTGGGCCTTTTCTATTTTGTTCATGTTTTAAAGTACTTTTGTATGTTTCATGCAATGTGTAAAACCGTTTTTGATGAACTTAATATCTGCGCATATTGAAGGGTGAAGAGATTCATTATTGTATTGGAGAATGATTGAATTTAATGTAATAGAAAATAATTTTACTATGCTGGATCTTTTATTTGAAAGAGTTTTCTCAAATGAATATACTATATATTGTCTACACTGTTATTATTTCAGATCATATCTACACTACTGTTGTACAAATTAATTGAGCTTCTTTTTCTTCATATTAACACGATTGGTTGGAGTGGTTTAGTACATGGTTTGTGAGAAGTTGAAGTGTGTTATTCCATGCAGTTCTTGTTTGTTTGTTTTATATATGGTATATATTTTGTTTGGTCACTTGTTAATGCACCAGATGCAATATGTTTCTGGTGTTCTGGTGTTAGTACCCTGGTGTCATACTTCAAAAAAAAATACAACTAAGATTGACTGTACACTTCATAGTTTAGGATGTATTTGTTACAAGTGAAAGAAATAGTAAGGATGGAAATCTATTACAAACAAATAATTCTGCAAAAGACTGACATACAGTCCAAGAGCACAAAATGGTTTCTTTTGAATATTCAAGTTTTTATCCTGATCAAATTTTAGTTTTCTTAGTCCATACAAATGTAGCATCAATCCTGCATTTTTATGGATAATTGTTTTCTAAAGCATCTTTGTTGAATTGTTTCAGATAGCATATCTTCAAAATCTCGGGTGTTCGATCACTCCAACATCTCGTCTACATGCATCTCGTTTGATCGAACAATATAAATCGCTTTAAAAACTCGAGGTAAATATTGCAGCAAACTAGAAGCCTAGGATTTAAGAATTTACTTTTTCCTATTATGTTTCAAATTTAAATATCTTTTGGGACCATCTTTAGAATTTACTTTTTCCTATTACGTTTGTGTGCTTGTAGTCCAGAACCTCAGAAACAGAGTTGGAACAAAAAGTGTTTTTCCTCCTTGGTATTTTACTGCAATGCACTGTTCTTAAATGTTTTACTAAATCAAATTTTTTCATATGCTGTAAAATTTGTACAAATAAGGACCTTCACGGCTTCTTAAAAGTGGTAGAATGTTTTGAAAGAGAAGTTATTGTTACCAATTGAATCACCTATTTGCTTGAAAGCAATTAATTATTAATAATTTAATAGAACATTGTTATAAACTAGCGATCACACCTTCGTGTGCAATGGGTACGCCAAAGAGATTGCACGTGGAGGAAAAACAAATTTAAACTAAAAATTCTTATGACAAATCAAAAAGCAGTAGAGGAATTTTTTTGTTAGGTCTCTAATGTTTTCGATCGATCAAGTTGGTATTAGTCTTCATTGGAAACTTAGCAACCAAATATATTTCCACTTTCCTAACGTTAACACATTGCTAGTGTTAAGTCTAGAAACACCTGCTAGTTGGACATGGCATTCTGCAGGACAGTTCACGTGCCTGGTCTTTGCTTCCACAGTTTGCATACATGCCTACGAACAAATGGCAAGACAATCTTATTAGAGAACTATACTCTAGGTACGCCCTTCTTCCTCTTCGCCGCTTTCTTTCTCTCTAACGATACGCCCATAGATTTTATCTCCCAGTTGAACCCAGATGGCATTTTGCATTCTTTTAGGAATTAATTTTAATCTACAAAATGGGCATGTTAATTAATTAGTGACTGAGATGTTCCGAAATGAGGGTTCACTTTGTTTCGATTGTGGTCTATGGCTCAGTTCACACCAACTGAATGACCCATGTGATTTTCTTTTGTTCAAACCAACGATTTCGTGAGTTTAAACGAGGTCATCATCCTCAAATTTCCATATTTACTAATGCTGAGGCTTCCTCTGATTTCTCCAGAACATACATTTTTTCATGCAGCTTCTCACAGACAACTCTTTGTTTTGTGAGAATGTACTACAATGGTGGTCTTAATGGTAACATTTTGTTTCCTTTAATATTATCTTTCTTTCTATGAACAAAGATGATGGGTCTGGTGTTTTTCATATCCTTCCTCTCCATGTTCAACTTTGTATCACTTGCTTCTCTGTTTCACTATCTTTTAAGGAAATCAAGTTTTTTGGCATGGGCATGCATCTTCTGTGGAAATTAGAGACATAATGCATCCTGACAACGAATACCTATCCTGCAGGTGTCTACCAGCACACCAATTGAGTGGCCGCCACTGGCCATTGTCACACTCACCATTGTGACATGTCTTGACAACAATACCTTTATTATCCATGACAAATAACAATGTGTATTTGATATTCATCAATTTTGTGGGTAAACATGGTAGATTTTAAATAGAAAAGAGTGAGATTATAGTATCCCTGTTCATCTCTTTATAAACTATTTTGTGAATGCATTTCGCCACTGATTATTTGTTTTATGTTATGCCTAGACTACTCCCTACCAATACATTTTTAGCCTTGTGCTACAGAGTGTAAGAATAAATAATATGATCTGTCAATTTGTGGATACATAGAGGAAGTGGGCTGTGACTTTGATTACGATGATTATCACAAGTATATAAACGTTATAACTTATATCTACTTGTTTGTGATGATGCATTTTCAAATTATTACTCATAATCAATCATTTTTGCAGTTTTGTTCATGGAAGATTGTGTACATTATTAAGCATGCCTCAACGAAGCACCTTGCAGTTGCAAGTGCGTCGGTAGACATTTGTACAGAGTGTTGGGCACACCAAAAAAGCATCATAGCTACTAGTTCTTTGTAATTTGAGGCATAGCTTGTTTGCTTCCACTCTGATTAGCCACAGACTCCATCCTAAGGGCTTTCCATGACAAGAGTATGAAATATTTGGTGAGTTTACTCTCTCATAGACTCTGCAGTATTATGCTTTATTTTTTAAATAGTTTGGAGCATGGTTTGATCGTATTCAGCACAGGAAGGCTGACAGAATGCAGGACAAATGCCCGGCCGTGATTCTTCACAAATTATCAGAAAAATCTTCATTTTGATGTCTAGCTACCTCATGCTGAAAATATATTGCTTTGTAAATGGCATGTTGGCCTGATTTCTCCCAGATTTAAATGAGAAATGACTATAATGAAATTACGCTGTGGTCTGACTAATATTATTATATAAAAATAAGATATTTTTATTAAAAAATAAATACTTTTCTCCGTAAAAAGTAGATTGCAGTTTTAGTTTTATTTTGAATGTTGTAGAGGCTTCTCGAATGTGGCTAAAAACAGTGAAATATTTATTAAAATAAAAATAGATTAATAATAAATATTTTAAATATTTGTTAATTATAAAAAATGTAGTATAATATTTAAATGGTGATATAATTTCTTGAGTCATTATTATTACAATATTGATAACAAATGTGATCTAGTGTTCGGTAGTCCATAAATTATTTGCGGAATATCAGAATTCAAGTAATAGTTTGAAGTAATAGATTTTTGCAAGTCATGTATTTTAATCACAATAACAAGTATTTATTTTTGTAGGATTGTAATACAAGTATTTGTTGTGTACTTATGGATGAGTCATGACAACAATTGATAGGTAGACTAAGGGTGGGGTCTCATGGAGGGGGCTTTCTGAAAAGCTTCAATGGGTACTGCTGAGCATTTTTAGGATTTTTTTAAAGGTGGTGATTTTAAAGGTGGTGATTCCATGAACTTATTAATGCAGCTCAGCTTAAAATATTAAGTTCCAAATTTTAAGGAAGTTGGTGATCTCATGAACTTATTAGTTGTACAATTCAGCCTAAAATTTAAGCTTCAAAATTTAAGGAAGCTAAAAGTTGAGATGATTGACAAATGGCAGTTAAAATTCCTAACCTATAGGGGCAATCTCTAGCCCCACCCCATTTTAACCCCCTCAATATTTGCAGTCCTAAAAGGTAGGAGCTGCTATTCTTGAGGAATAGATTAATGGGCTAATAATAGTTTGAAATGAATAAATTAATACAAGTTGAATGTATCATGGTTTTACTAGGTTTATGAATATTATAGTTGTTAGGGTTGATTTGACTTGGAATTTAATTCATATTAGATGCTGATTTTTTCAAGAACCTTTGTAATTTGATTGATTCAACATATATTTAAAATATTTATATTAAAAATAATTTTAAAAAATAAACATAATTTTTCAAATAGAATAATTATTAAATTTTTTTAAAATAAAATAGCTATAATAAATACTATTCTAGTTTTAGATTTTTTTAAAATAAATATAGATTCTTTCTTTTTTCTTTTTTAAATATGATGGATAAAAATATTACACCATAAAATCCTACCAAATGCAAAGTAAAAAAGAGGAAACAAGTTTTTATTTAACTTTTTAATTTTTTTTATAAACAATTTATTTACTTGTTTAAATATTAAAATTATTAATAAAATAATAATAGATTATGTGGAGAATATTAATAAAAATATAGTAAAATTAGAAATGTGAAGTTATTAACATTATTAATACTAGCACTTGCACCTATAGAAGGTTCAAGGATTACTCTGATAGAAAACTATATGTATGTTTATATGTTAAGCACGTGTTTGTGCATGGGTGTGTATGGATGCCATGTGATGCAAATTCTAATTGTATGTTGTTGGATTAAACAATTAATAATAAGTGCTAAATAATGGAATGAAATTAATTTTAGACAAGTCTAGATTTTTTCTTGAAGAAATTAAGTATTATCTAATTGTGAAATATTTGATACAATTTTAAACATAAAGCAATGCAAATGAAAAAAGAGAGTTGCCATCAAATTGACAAAAACACATTGCAAATGGAAATAGAATGTTCTCATTCAATTGGAAAATCAATATTTATTTGGCTTTTACGTGATAAGTGAGATTTTGGAGGCCTTTACAATTAAATTGCAATTGGTTTATCATTAAATGACAACTAAAACTTTTCACACTTTATGTAGCCTATGAACTAATTATCATATAAGAATAAGATATATTGAATTAATTTGTAATAAAATCTTATAATAGATTCCAAGATTTTTAAAAATACTATTATCATGTGAAAATAATATTTATATGATAATATTATGAAAAATAAATTAATTGGTAGGTATAATATTATATTTGTAAGGTTTTTTTTTTTAAAAACTATCGTTGAGAAATAAAGAAAAATAATTATAATAAAAAATTTAAAAAATCAGTCAATTAATAATTATATTAATTATTATAATATATTTAATAATTATATTATTATGGAACCATGGACACTAGAATAGTTATTTTTTATTTAAATTTTATTATTAAAAAATAATATTAACATTTTTTCTAATTTAAAAACATATTATGATATTATAACAAATAAATTTTAATCAATAATAATTTTTGTTTTATTAAATTAATATTATGTTATAATAATTTAAAAATATTATAAAATGATAATAAAGAGATCATTATTATAATTATAAAATATTGATTGAATCCATAATATTAGTAAAGTTTAAAAATATTAGAAAATTTTAATATAATTTTAATATTAAATAATGAGAAATTATTAATGATAAATAATATAAAGTTAGAACTAAAATAAAAATATGATGTTAAATTAAAATTTAAAGTATAAAGTTAGAATTGTAATATTATATTATAAGAATATTAAAATTTTAACGATTAACAATCAATTATAAATAAGGTATTGAAAGTGTTTAATATAATACAAAGGAAATTAAATATTAGAAATAGCAAATTAATTAGAAATATTATTGTTATCAATCTGAAGTTGCATCCCTGTTGAACCTGATGTTTAACACCTCAGTGTAACATGGGAAGACCTCTAAACTTGTGGGTCACTTGTGGACAGAGGTCAACCTTCGGAGTAGGCCAGCTTCCTTTGGTGTCACCTAACTACTAATTCTGTAAAGGGAAAGGGAGAAGGAATGCATAAAAATAAAACTAACACTATGGTGATGCATCGAACTGACGGGAACAATGAGATACTTTGATTACACCTAAATATTGATGATGAACATAAGATTACACATCAAGTCTGCATAAGCAATGCATTAAAATGTCACAATAGGTTTGATTCACACATTTTTCCAGAGAGGAAAATAATTTTCACAGACTAGAATCCATATATGATTGTGTAAACACAGTTTGTGATTTGTATAATGATGCTTTTGCAAAGGAAAGCAATGAAAACACAAGATAAAGTCATGAAAAAATAAAAGAAATTCATAAAATAACTTGATTATGAACCTAAAATGCATAACACTTCACAAGAACAAGATGGAAATCCGAACATCAATAGTCACCAAGGAAAACTTTATATATCATGCTCCGAAATGAGTTACATAATTTTGCTAATCTGAGAGAGGATTGTTGAAGTCACAGACTTTCGAAAAGCATATAGGAGAACTCCTTACAAGAAGGCAAAAATGCCATATATACAGAAAGATGTCGGCCCCTCTAGGGCTTACAAAATATCTGTCTTCAGAAAAATCTCCCTTAGATTTTTTGCATGAAATTAATGCTGCATTCAAGTGCGTCCCTGTTGTCCATGTCGGTGAAGAGTTGCTTCCAGGAGAAACCTTCAGATCTTTTGCAGCTACCACATTCACTTCTGGTCCTCGTGTCCACCGTTGAATCCCTTGTCGAGCTGCTTTGAATGCTTCAGAGCTCAGAGCCGATCCACGTCGCCTTCACCCTGTTGATCTTCTTGGCACCGGTCAAGTTGCCAACGATCTGCCTGTAGCTCCCTCTAATTGGTCGAACGGATGCCGCATAGATTCTTCGGGAGGTCAAAGGTCATTGAAACTGGATCGCATGTCGGTGAGACACTAACCATGTCTCCCCAATGCGATTAGACCTTGCAACAACATTCGACAAGACACACGATGGTTGGAAAGAGCTCATATCAAGCCACAAAAGTCATATTGATATCACAAAATAGTATCAGCGAGACCATCGTTTTTCGGCTAGACAACATGGCGAGCCCTCAGGAGTCATACCGATGTCACCATCTCATTGCCTAGTCATCCACATTCGGCAAGAGTTCCTTTAGTTACCCCGAACGCATTTCGCTCTACCCGAGCTCAACATTTCTTTCGGTGAGACACTATTAAGTCAGGAAGACCTTTTGCCGAAGGCACCCTGCCTTGGCGAAGGCTCATTTCAGTCGTGAAGACTCTTCTTTATCGCCGGGACATCACAACGAACTCAACTCCTTCACTGAGAGCCTTTAGAGTTGGGGAGACCACCCTCATCGACAGGACCTCATGCCGAGCACATCTCTCTCTTCTCCCCGAAGGGACACCCTGTCGGTGAGACTTCACCCAGTCGCCGAGACCTCCTGGCGAGAGTGCAAATCTTCCCCGAGAACCCTTGGGGAACCATTGTTGGCAAGAGTCACAAC
Source organism: Sequoia sempervirens (assembly GCA_007258455.2). NCBI lineage: Eukaryota > Viridiplantae > Streptophyta > Pinopsida > Cupressales > Cupressaceae > Sequoia > Sequoia sempervirens. The sequence goes on along the minus strand of VDFB02020444.1, from coordinate 123,145 downwards.
GATGCCCTCCCTGTTGGTGAAACAATCCCATAGTCGATAGGACATCTTGTTGAAACCTTTATGTTACATTGATGGCACATCCTTCAGCGAGACACATACTAATCGGCAGGACCTCATGCCTAAGGCAAAAATCATTCGCTGAGCTCAAATTTTTGGTGGGACCCCCTTCTGTCGGTAGGACATTTAGCATTCGACAAGACACTATGCCGAAGGCATCATCTTTTGGGGATCTTATTTCATTTCGGGAAGACACCATCCTGTCGGCAAGACCCTTTTACCGATGCTTGTTGTTGCCAAGACCTCCCTGTAGTCATATCGACTCAATATTACACCGAGAAGTATCCTTTTGTGCTTTGTCGGCAAGACCAAATGCACTCGCCAAGACATCTCTCTGATGTAAAAGTTTCTCACTGAGATGTATATCCTTATCGGTGGTCGGCAAGACACGAAGCGCTTGGCAAGACCACACACCGAAGACACAACTCCTGTCGAAGCGTTTGCTCGATCCGCGCTAGTCTGTAAGACATCAAGAATTCGTTGAGACTTCTCCCCGAAGAAAAGTCTCCTGTCGATATGTGTATCCCTTTGTCGCCGGTCGGTGGGACATAAAGATCTCGCCAAGACCTCATTTCGAAGAAGAATTTCATGCCGATGGGGAAACTCTTAGTCGCCGGGACAATGATTAATGCCTTGCCGATAGGTACCTGCATGTGAATTCCAATCGCTTTGACATCCCTGAGGTCTTGCCGATAGGCAACACAAACGTATATTAACAAAATGCATTATGCCGAATTGACTGAGTGATCCCTTTCAAATGAGCTCTTTGTGAAACGACATCAGATGCATAACCTAACCCTCGATGCAAAAGTCAATTTGGCCCTTATGAATGTCTGAAACATAACCCATCCTGCCTGGTTGAGCCCGTAGGTGAAAATTGGGTAACAATTATTTGTTTAAAATATTTGTATTATAATATTAAAAGAAATAAATTAATGTGTATTATATTATGTCTGTAAGCTTCTTTTTTTATATATAGTCATTTAGAAATAAATTAAAATAATTATAATATAAATTTAAATGACGTGATAAATTATAAATATTATTTTATTGTAATTAATTATGATAGCAATAGTTGGTGGAAAAAATGGAACACGCCCTCTCATAACATGTGTTTGGGGGGAGACTAGACCTTTGACCTCTTGCCTACAGCGGGAGGCCTGAGACTAGACCTCGTGACCTCTTTCCTATAATGGGATGCTTTAGCCAATCGAACTAGACCTCTAGCTCTAACAAAAATTAATTTAAAATTATACATCACTATAATTATTTTATTAAGAAAGGACTAGTTCTATAAGACACAAAATAAAAATTGAATTTTCTTATGAGACCATCCCTCTTAACACAAACATAATTTTTTGTAAGAGAAAAAAATATAACTATGCCATTTTCTATAGAAACTCAAATATAAGATATAAAATTTATATGAAAAAAGACAAGAAACTATTATACTTGATGCCAATAAACTTAAGAGAATAGTGTGTAAGTTTTGTAGACATACTATTTTTTAAAGTGAGTGCTCTCTCTCCAAAAATGTATTATGTTTGAGTGTTCTTAGAATTTGAAATTGTTACATTCAAAATAAAAATACAAATTATTTTGATATTATTCATACACAAAGTAAAATGAAGAAAAGAAGAGACATTGAGCCATGTAGTAGTACTAAAATAGTAGATATTTTGAATTTTGTCTATTTAGTAGATTTTATGGAAGTAGATTATCATCACATATATTTATGTCATTTTACCTATATTAACACTTATCTAGTGCATTATCATTATGCTCCTTACATGTTTCATTAAATGGTATTTTGTTAATGGAAGGAGTGGTACCTCTATCATTCTTAACTATTAATAGAATTGAGAAGTCAATATTTAGGGTTTAATTTAATTAAAAATGTGGATTCTCAGCAAATATTTAAGATACCTTTTATTTCTACTAATATTTATAAAAAATAGTAATTAATATCTACATAAAATAAGATAGTAAGATTTTTTTTTGCTTCGTAAATGCAGTCGAAGTTGCAAAAGATTATATTGATAATCAAAATGATTACATAAAAGAATTACAGATCATGTTTTCTCACCAAAGTCTTCTGTAGGTTTTCACCCAAAATATAATGTATATGCAGTGAATATATCATTACAAAGGTTGATACTATAGCCAAACACAAATATTTTGAAAGAGGAGCACCATGAAGATCTGCACACAAGAGACGACACCATCAACTAATGCCTTGCAATTTCCTTGAATGTAAAGCCAAGAGACAGGGATGAGAGATCAAAATCCAAAAAAAAATAAAGACCCAGTCTATCTATTCCACCTTCCAATAGAATTCATTAGAATTCACCACCTACATGAATCGTTCAAGCCACAAAAAATCCTCATGGTTTATGCCCACCACTTGTCTTAGAAAGTCTCTGCCAAGGGTTGCCCATTGATGATGTCGTGCCAGCTTGCTCATATCCATGTTCAAAAGGAGCGACTGCCTATTGACCACCGTACCTAGTTGCAACAATTTGGGAATGTCTAGTGGCTAAGGAATGCAAACTCCAAGCATCATCGAGACCACAATATTGAGATCATCTAACAAGACCTCCTTCTTAAAGACCTCACAAAGAAGCAACAATGTTTGGACCTTCGTCTCTCCCAAGTATAGAAGAGGGGCTAAGAAACATGACAAGATGTCCATATTTACTCTGTATTTGTCTACTAATAATAAAAAATCTTAGTTAAGTACCATTCAAATGGATTCTATTAGGATTCAGGTAGATTGGAGCAATAAACATTAAAAATTATATGGAGATTAAATAACCCAGAAATAACAATGAAGAATAACACAAAAATTTAATGCGGCTCACCCAATATGGGCTACATCCACCACAACTCAACCACGCAATGATTTTATTATCCAGTGCAAAGTATATTACAATCTCACAAATTCCATACTACAACATACATCACAACTGCTTATAAAAATATTTTTGGAAGCTTCTAGAATTAGGGTTTTACAAAGTCATTTTTCACTTAGAAGGAAAAGTTTGATGTGTTAATGATTTTTTTTTTCTGGGGCTGTGCCCCTGAACCCTTGCTATCAGGGGCTACCACCCTCAAGCCTCGGTGAGGATACACTACGAGTGTACTGTATTTGCATGATTAGTCACCACATACCAACAATCTCCCAGTTGGAGACTGATCTTGGATGACACAGCTGCACTTGCAACTCCCACTGGATTACAGGTCTAGCTATTTTCTTATATCCACCATTACTAGTCGTGAAGGCCATCAGAAACTGATGAGGAAATCAGTTTCTTTTGTGTAACTTCCTTTGTGAGCATATCTGTAGGATTTTCACTTGTGTGAATTTTCTCCAGCTTCATCTGCCCATCCTCAAAAACTAGCCAGATGAAGTGGTATCTAAGCTATATATGCTTAGTTTTTGAATGTAGAGTTGAATTAATAGCAAGATGAATGGCACTCTTGCTATCAGTGTACAAAGGTCTATCTTCTTGTTGTCCCAATTCCTCCAGAAAATATTGTAACTAAATCATCTCCTTGCTAGCTTCCGTAGCAGCAACATACCCAGCTTCAGTTGTTGATAGCACAACAACCTTTTGTAGTCTAGAAATCCAACTGATTGTAGTACCTCCTATAGTAAAAACATACCCTGTAGTACTCCTCTTGCTATCAATATCACCCGCCAGATCAGAGTCAACATATCCTTTTAGAGTAGAATTTGTTCTTCCAAAACATAGTTTCTTTGATGTAGTACCTCTCAAATATCGGAGAATCCATTTTATCACATTCCAATGTTCCATTCCTAGATTGCTCATATACTTGCTCACAACTCCTAGTGCATGTGCAATATCTGGCCTTGTGCATACCGTTGCATACATCAACCTACCAACTGCTAATGCATATGGTATCTTAAACATTTTGTCTTCCTCCTCTTGTGTCTTTGGAGACATCTCCTTAGTCAACTTAAAATGACTAGGCAAAGGTTTACTAACTGCTTTTGCATTCTGCATGTTAAACCTTTTCAACACCTTCTCTACACACTCACTTTGAGATTTTTTTTTGTTTGTCCTATCCCATGTGATCCTCATACCAAGGATTTGTTTTACTACACCCTAATCCTTCATAGGAAATGAATTTGCTAATTTTTGCTAAGTTCATTAATATGGTGCAAGTTAGACCCGACAACAAGCATGCCATCAACATAAAGCAACATGATAATATAGATGCCATTACCCAATTTCTTAAAATAAACACATTAATCAGAATGACATCTTTTGTAACCTTGTTCATCTGTAAAACTATGAAATTTCAAATACCATTGTCGGGGTGCTTGCTTTAGGCCATACACACTCTTCTTTAACCTGCACACTAATTCCTCCTTACCCTTGACCTCATATCCCTGTGGTTGTTGCATGTATATTTCCTCTTCCAAATCCCCAATGGAGAAATATTGTTTTCACATCTATCTTTTCAAGATGCAAGTCTTCTGCAACCACAAGACTTAGAATAGTTCTAATAGAAGTCATATTTACAATTGGAGAAAATATGTCATCAAGATCTATACCTTTCTTCTATGCAATTTTTTTGACCATGAGTCTGGCCTTATATTTTTTCTTGCCTCCATCTTCTTCCTTGAACCTGTAAACCCATTTCTTTGGCAATGCTCTTTTACTTGCAGGCAATTGGACTAAGTCCCAAGTTTGATTCTGTAACAAGGAATCCATTTCCTCTTTCATGCCTATCTCCCACTGCTTTTTGGTATCTACCTGCATTGCTTCTTCATAACCTTTAGGTTCACCAGAATCAATTAATAATATAAAATATAACAATGGAGAAAATATTTGTGGATGTCTAGCTATCCTTGTAGAATGTCTAACACTTGTAGGAATATATGGGACAACTTGTTGTTGCTGATCATCAGGTACCACTAGCATTTTATTTTCTGGAATCTCATCCAACACCGCATATTCATTTTTGGCCTGTTCATGCTTCTTTTGCTATAGCTGATCCCTATACATGACCTTCTCATTGAATATAACATCTCTGCTCCTAATGATTTTATGATTTTCATAATCCCATAATCGATAACCAAATTCATCTACTCCATATCCAATGAAGGTACATTTTTTAGACTGATCCTTAATCTTGGTTTTGTTTTCGATATCAACATGGACAAAATCTTCACAACCAAAGGTTATTAGAAATGAATAGTTTACCTTTTTACCCTTCCATGCCTCCTTTGGAATGCCACCATCCAAAGTATTTCAAGGTCCCTTGTTTAATAAATAAATAGTGGTATGTACATCATCTTCCCAAAAGTATAAGGGTAGTCCAACATGCAATCTCATGCTCCTTGCACACTCCATAATGGTCCTATTCATCCTCTTAGACACAACATTTTCTTGTGGGGTTTTAGGAACCATTTTTTTTCCTACAGATTCCATTGTATGAAAAATAATTTTCAAATTATTTGCTACAATTGATACTCACCTCCATTATCATAATTGAGACACTTCAACTTTTTTCCTGTCTCATTCTCAACCATAGCTTTCCACTTTTTAAAAGTTTCAAATACTTTTGATTTTTGTTTAAGGAAATACAACCATGTTTTCCTAGTTGCATCATCAATAAAAGTAACATAATAACAAGAGACACCAAGAAAAGATACCTGAGCTGGTCCCCATACATTTGAATGCACAAGCTCTAATTTCTCACTCTTCTCTTTCCCAACCATGAGAAATTGAACTCTTTTCTATTATCCATAAACAAATTTTTCGCAGAACTCCAAGTCAATCTGCTTTAGACGTAGTAGCAAATTTTTGGAGTGAAGGATCTTCATCCCTTTCTCACTCATGTGCCCAGGTATATGGTACCACAAATTTGTTTTTGTCCCTACAACAAGTGCTCTAACTATCTTAGTAGCAACTATTTTTGTATCAGCTAAGGTAGAATAAGTATTACCAATACACAAATATACTGTGCCTATATTTTCACCTTTAACTACTACTAATGCACCTTTAGTGACCTTTCAAAATTTTTCTATAAAGGTAACTATGCAGCCTTCACTACCTAGTTGTCCTGCAAAGATTCAATTGCTTCTCATATTTGAAACATGTCTTACCTCCTGTAGCAACCATTCATTTCCATTCTGCAACTTGATTTTTATCTTTACTTTTCCAACAATCAACAGGGTTCATCATCACCCAAATATACCTGTTCAAAACCACCTTGAACATAATCTACAAAATATTTCCTATTGGGTGTGGCATGAAATGAAGCCCTTAAATCTATTTCCTAGGAATCATTAACATTATCGAAATGCAGAATTAAAGAATCTTGCAATTTATTACTTGCAACACTAGCTTCCTTACTATCATCATGTTGTCCGTCTCTTTTTTTTCCTTTTTGAGACCAACAATCCTTCTTCAAGTGTCTTGGCTTTCCATAGTGCCATTGATCCATTTTTCCTCTGGATTTAGATCTTCCTTTCTTTGACTTCCCTTGTGAATTCCCACAATTTGTTAGGATTTTTCCTCTCTCCTTTGTTCTTCCCCTTTTCTCTACAGTAAAAGCATTACCTGATGTTGAAGTCTCACCTATGCTTGTCTGTCGCATTTCCTCATTGAGGATAACACCAACATCATCAAATTTTTATGTATTTGAACAAGAGACAGAGTTACTTACATCCATTACCAAGCTATTACAATTTTTTGACAAAGAACATAAACCGAAGAGAGCCCTCACCTCTTCATCAAAATTCACTTTACAGAAGTTAATTGATTGGTAATCGTATTAAACTCATTTAAATGATCTGTCATAGATCTACCTTCAATCATTTTTAGATTAAAAAAATGCTTCATGAGAAATACCTCATTAGAGGTTGAGGGTTTTTCATATAATTTATCCAAATATTTTATCAGATCCAATGTTGTCTGTGCATCTATTATACTGAATGCCACAGTTGATGCTAGGCACAACCGAATGGTTCCCAGTGACTTTTTATCTAGAATATTCCATTATTCATTGGACATAGTAGCCTCTTTCTTTGTTTTTCCTTGCAATGGCCTCCATAGATCCTTTTGATACAAATAATCTTCTATATGTATCTTCCATAATTGATAACTTTGGTTGTTGAACTTCTCAACCTTGAATTTTCCTTCTTCCATTGCTCCCACTCAAATCTAGAGGTTTCCTTCCAATCAACCGAAATACACACGGATCTGATACTAATTGTTAGGATTCAGGAAGATTGGAGCAATAAATGTTAACAATTATATGCAAATTAAATAACCCATAAATAACAATGAGGAGTAACACAAAAGAGATCAACATAGAAATTTAACGTGATTCACCCAATATGGGCTACATCCACAGAAACTCAAACACCCAATGATTTTATTATCTAACGCAAATTGGATTACAATCTCACAAATTCTATATCACAACATACATCCCAACCATTTATAAAAAGATTTTTGGAAGCTTCTAGAATTAGGGTTTTACAAAGTTGTTTTTTCACTTAGCGGGAAAACCTTGACATGTTAATGAATTTTTTGGGGGTTGCACCCCTGAACCCTGATGAGGATACACTATGAGTGTACAATGTTTGCATGATCAATCACTACATTCCAACAATATCCCACTTGGAGACTGATTAACCTACACACCAAACAATCTCCCACTTGGGGACTGATCCTAGACGACATCGCTACACTTGCAACTCTTGCTGGATTACAGGTCTAGCTAGTTTCTTATATCCACCATTGTTAGTCGTGAAGGCCAAAATAAATTGATGAAGGAATCAATTTATCCTATGTAACTTCATTTGTGAACATATCTACAAGATTCTCACTTGTGTGAATTTTCTCTAGCTTCAACTGTCCATCCTCCAAAACTGGCTGGATGATGTGGTATTTGAGCTGTATATGCTTAGTTTTTGAATGAAAAGCTAGATTATTAGCAAGATGAATGGCACTTTGGCTATAAATTTACAAAAGGCTATCTTCTTGTCATTGTCCCAACTCCTCCAGAAAATGTTGTAACCAAATCACCTCCTTCCTAGCTTCCGTAACATCAACTACTCAGCTTCAATGGTTGAAAGTGCAACAACCTTTTGCAGTTTGGAAATCCAACTAACTACAGTACCTCCTGCAGTAAAAACATACCATGTAGTACTCCTCCTACTATCAATATCACCCACTAGATTGGAGTCAACATATCCTTTTAGAGCATAATTTTTTCCTCCAAAACATAGTTTCTTTGATGTAGAACCTCTCAAATATCGGAGAATCTATTTTACTGCATTCTAATGTTCCATTCCCAGATTGCTCATATAATTGCTCACAACTCCCACTACATGTGAAATATCTAGCCTTGTGCATAGCATTGCATACATCAAGCTACCAATTGTTGAAGCATATGGTATCTTAGATATTTTTTCTTCCTCCTCTTGTGTCTTTGGACACATCTCCTTAGTCAACTTAAAATGACTAGGAAAAGGTGTACTAACTGCTTTTTTATTCTACATGTTAAACCTTTTCAACACCTTCTCTACATACTCACTTTGAGACAAAAATAATTTTCTGTTTGTCCTATCTCATGTGATCCTCATACGAAGGATTTGTTTTGCTGCACCCAAATCCTTCATAGCAAATGAATTTGCTATTTTTTCTCAAGTTTATTAATATGGTGCATGTTAGACCCAACAACAAGCATGTCATCAACTTAAAGCAACGGGATAATATAGCTGCCATTACCCAATTTCTTAAAATAAACACAATAATCAAAATGACATCTTTTGTAACCTTGTTTAGCCATAAAACTATCAAATTTCAAATGCCATTGCCGAGGTGCTTGCTTCAGGCCATAAAAACTCTTCTTTAACCTGCACACTAATTCCTCCTTACCCTTGACCTCATATCCTTGTGGTTGTTGCATGTATATTTCATATTCTAAATCCCCATGGAGAAATGTTGTTTTCACATCTAGTTATTAAAGATGTGAGTCTTCCACAACCACAAGACTTATATCTTTACAACTGGAGAAAATATTTTATCAAAATCATACCATTTTTCTGTGCAAAACCTTTTACCATGATTTTGGCCTTATATCTTTTCTTGCCTCCATCTTCCAAATCAACTGAAAAAAGGTGGTCTTGTTAAGAGAGGATGCACTCGCCATTAAGGGAGAATGGGTCTTGGCTGAACTTAAAAAGACCAAATTTTTCCCAATGAAATAATTTTATATTTAATTTATTCTTGTCAGGAAAGATCCTCGAGAGGTGTCAAAATGAAGGCCTACAAAGGAGGGTTAATAACTCCACTTAACCTTAATGAATTAAGACCACCTATATAAATGTGAAAGATCTTTAAAACACTTTATAAAACTTAAACAAGGTACACATTATGTTTATTTTATTTAGAAAGGGGCCCATAAGGCTTAATTAAGCAAATAAGTCCTAGAAAAATGTGAAAGTGTGCTACAACAGTTCACAACACCTTTGCAAAGGAAAAATTAAGGCATGTTTTTGCTAAATAAAGGTCTTAAAATAGTGTGAATGTTTACAAGACATTACAACACTAGTCCAAGACACCATTTGTTAAATTTTAATATCAATTATTAGATCAAGCAAGGAAAAGGATACTTTTTTCGTTACTACATTTTTCCCCCACTTTAGTGAGGGGATGACCCCATGTCAAACTCGCACTAAAGTAGACATCCAAGATACCTAAGTATGCATCTATATCAAAGATACATGATCATACCCTGTCAAAGGCCAAGAAGAGAAAAACAAAGGATCAAACACAACTGATTCAACACAATGTGAGGTGGTGGTTGTTTGTCCATAATATACGCTACTCACTTTGGGGCCACAAAATTTCAGGTCATCCGTGGGGTGAGTTTGTCCCAAAATATGTATGCTCACTTTGGGGTAGTGGAACCTCTACCTATCCACTAGGTGAGTTATCCCAACAAGGTGAAAAATATGAGAATCAAATTAGCCTCTCATACCATACAAAAGTCATCCTCCTAAAAACTTTTATAAGGCACCACAATGTAAATGATTTTTGTAAATGCTTTTGAATGTCATGTAAAAATTTTGTTAAAGGGGATTTTTCTTTGTTCATGTAATAGTCTTCCTCTTCAGGAGCATTGTGCCTAATGTCTCCAAGAGAGGACAAGCCAATGTTTCATATCACCGTCCATGGGATACCTCATTCGATTTATGCCACAATAGAATATCGTACAATCTTGAACGTCATAAAACCCAATGAAACCACCAAGATGTGGACATGTCACAAGAAAAAAGGAAAATCACGCCATGAAATTTTCCAAAAGATGTCATTGATGTATGCCTCCACTTTAAAGTGGTCACTACACCCTCATTGTGAGAAATTTATTTAAAGTAGCCAATGTTTTTAACCTACAACATGAGATATTTCCTTGGAAAACCCTATGGAAAGTCATATGTTTCTGAAGCAAGTTGCGTCATGCAATAGGAAGGAAGGGTTGCCCCCACAAACACACAAGGGATCTATAGATTTGGGGTATGTATATCTATGGAACAATGTTGTCATAGAGCATGGAACCGTCATCATTCCCCAAGTACACATAGAACTAGAAGAATGACACAAAGAGAGCAAAAATAAAGAAAAAGTATTTTGGGTCAACATGGACAAAACATAAATGTCTCCTTGCATCATTGCCAAAAGGAAAAAACAAGACAAATGAAAAAGATAAAGAAAAATCTTTTGGGTCAACATGGAAGAGACATAGATGTCTCGACACCTTGTGTCATCCCAAAAAGGAAAACAAAAGAAAAAATAAAAAATGATTACGATATAGAGAAGAATGAAGGTACATATAGAAGAATGCACAAAAAGAGAGAGGAACATCAAACAAAACGTTATGAGGGATCACATTACACACATGCAATCACATAAAGAAAAATGAAAAAGAAAAAGACTATTAAGGCACAGGCGAGTCAACCTAAAGCAGGTCATCCACCTCCTAATCTCAACTGGTATAAACGAAAGGCAGACAACTAGACAAAGGGACAAGAGCAAGTGCTGAACTAGGACACACACCAAGTTCAACACTATTTTTAGGAGATTTGTTATCTAAGCTCATGGAAGAAGAAAATAATTTATTCATCTCATCATGCATTTGTTCATCAATATTTGCAATGTCAATGTCAGCATCTAAGTCAATCATAGTAGGATGTTGAATAAAAATGTCCAAACAATGTTCTTGCTTATGTTGCGATGTGGGTTGAGAGTCATCATGCATTGATTCAGGTAGGTTCGGATTTTGATTTTCTATGTTATTGTTGTTTTTTGAGTTTTCAATCTATGAGAAATAGCACGACGTCTATGTCTACTCTCCCTATCACTTCGATTACTTTTCAGTTTATTGGAAATTTTCTTTTGTGTAAGAGCGGGTTTGTCACTCATAGGTTCCTTCTCTTCCTTAAGAGGACTAGAAGAAATGATAGGAGTTTGTTCAACCACTTTCTCTTTGACTTTGTAAACTTGTTTGACTCTAGGAGGGAGAATGTGATTGCTTGTGTTATCTCATGGTCTCTTGTGGCAAATTGGAGGAGGTTGTTCTATAGGTTGTTCTTGTATGTTCGGGATTGTTTTTGGTTCAATCATTGTCTCATCAAGGATGGTTGGTTTGGTCATGGGTTGAGGCATATTTCAAAGGGATAGTTATGCTATTTTCTTTGCCTTGAATTTTTGATATGGTAAGAAAAATAAATCTTCATGAGGCTTGATAGGTTCCATAGGCTCGGGCCAAAAGTAATCTAGCAAAAAATTCCCTTTTTCCAAGGCAGGATGGAATCTGCTATGATGCACAATGAAGATGTTATTACCAAATGGAAACTTTAGAAATTTATACACAATCGAAGGGATGAAATTCATGGAGAGAATCCATGGATAGCCTAGCTTCACATGAAACTGGTCTGATTGTGGGATGATGGAGAATGAGACTGTTAATGTTTTTGGTCCCACTTTTAAAGGGAGATCTATTGAGCCTATCGTAGGGCAAGAAAATCCATTGTGTGTCTTGATCCATTCTTTCATATTGTCATATGTGTCTTGATATAGCTCATGCCCATATAAGAATTCTTCTGTGATCACATTCTCTCCACAAACATGATCAATCAATATCCTATTAGTGGACTTATTGTTGATTCAACCAACTATGTAAAGAGGAGTATCAAGTGCGCATTTAGATATGTCAATTTGTGAGAAACCAATGTCAAGAGGTGATGAGGTAAAAGTAACCACATCAATATAATGGCCTCAATATACAAATATAAACCTTCCAGCCCAAATTACTCTGCCAATTGATTACCTTTAGGAAAAATAATTTCTTTCTTTTCTATGAATAATCATACAAACTTATTTCTTGGAGTTGATTAAATTAAACTAACTTATGCTGATTTAATGGGTTAGTCTTGAGTATTTCACAGGTCAACTCCACCATCATTCACCATTCCAATTAGAAGGGAAATGAATGCAGGTCTCATACTTTTGAAAACCAGTGAGCGGGTGTCAAAATTCTAGGAGCACACGTTTTGGACGAGTCTTTATAATTCTGTTATTTTTTAGTTTCAAAGACTTTATGGCTCATGCGAAGCCTCTTTAATATTGTATATCATGGGATTTTAAGTCCCTTTTACTATGGGAAATATGTTGAAAGACTTGATCGGCTGAAAAATAGGATTTTTGTTAGTTGTTTTTCATATAAGTATGTAACTGTTACAAATAATGAAAAGAGAAGATTATCGTTATGCTGCCAATTTGTATTTTGAGTAAAAAATACCATATGACTATGAGTTTTCCCGCCACTCTTTGAATTATTGTGTAATATGGATGCATCTATGGAATGAAGTAATAAAGAGATTTTTCCAGTGCATGTGATCTAAAGTAGCAATAGATACACCCATGAGCTGGCCACTTGAGGGTTAGAGATAGATAGATAAGTATTTGTTTCATGTTTTTCATTTTCCTTTTATAGAATAGAAGTTGCATTTTTATTTTATTTTCATTAGTATGTTATACTGTTAGTGTCAAGCTTGCAGGTTGTAACTTATTCTATAGCTTCTGAGCTTAACATTTGAGTGTCCGGAGCACCTTTCTTTAGTTGATTTTGATTAATGGTTTTATGATTAGCAGTTGGCTTGTGATTCTCTGCATTAGATAAATGTTTCCTAATTTCTTTACATGCTTTACTTCTTTAGCAATTTATGTATTCTTTAGGTTAATCATTTCCATGCTTTCTAGTTTAATTGTGATGCTTTTCAGATTCTTAGTATTCTGTCTTTCGATTTGAGTTATTTTCCTGCTTTCTAGATAGATGATTTATTGCTTTCTAGATTAGAGGCCACTTAGATTAGAATTTTTATTCAATAGAATAGTGCCTAAGAGAGAAGTTGAGATGTCCTCTATTGCATACAACCTTTGGACATTGCCCGGTTGATATATTGATGTGTTTATTCACTAAAGTGTTAGAACCTAATGAAAACCTATCACTTTTTAGCACCGTTGTTGGGGACCCTTTTTCCTAGTGTTAGTAGGAGATATCTTCAATATCTCTATTAGGGATAGGAATAGTTCTTTGGATTCTTTTTTGCATGGTCAGGAAATGAGGCCCCCATAGAAGATTCATACCAAAAAATCCCTCAATCGACATACCAACAAGTAGGGAGGAAGGAAACTCAGACCAAGAACTTACTACAGAATTGACCAAACAGGGTCAACCTGAGACCGCCCCACATACTCTGAAAAGAGAACAAATAGTGGTGAAGCAATATATTCTTTCACAAACCTTTGAACCTTGTGCCACTGAGAAATTTTTGGAAGGGGATCACATCCCCTCCAACACCATGGGTGACCGAAGAAACATTGCCAACAACCACAACAATGATAACCCTCCACCACACACATTCACTTATCCTATTGTTATTGATGCAGATGACGAGATGATAATGAAAAATATCTCACCGGCCTTCTTACCAACCTTTAGAGGTTTGTTTACTGAGGATCCTAATCAGTTCCTATTTGAATTCAAATTCTTTTGTCAAATATATGATTACAAGAATGATAATTAGAAACTGAAGCTTTTCCCTTCCACTCTGAAAGACTCAGCTATGCACTGGGTTATGGGGTTAGCTTCTTAGTTGATAACCTCTTGGGATGAAATGGAGATGATCTTTCTGGAGAAATATCATTGTTACTGTAGGGTGAGTGATAGGAAAGAATAACTATTGAAAATAAGGAAGAATGAGGATGAAATTTTAGAGGATTACCTAGATAGGTTTATCTTCTTGTCCAAACGTTGTGGTGGGGAAATTATAAGCCTCGATATTTTAAAGACCTTATTCCTAAAAGGTCTCAATGATGAAGCTCAGAGGAGCTTAGACTTAATGGAAAAAGGAGATGTGTCCCAACTGAGTCTGGAAGAAATAACAAAATTGTGTCAGAACTTCTCTCGTACTCATGGAAGGATTAGGAAGTTCACCCCCTTACGTGGTTCTAATGACATAAATAAAATTCATGAGGAATTGGACAACTTGAAGACGAAATTTTTTGTCTAACTAAACACCACCTTAGATAGTGTCCAGGCTAAAACCAAAAATCTTGAGACGTCTATTTATTGCCCTAGGTGTGAAAATAAACATTTTCTAAGACAATGTCCCTTGGATAAAATTGACAAGATTGACATCTGTCAGGTATGTGACAAGAATCACCCCACCGATCAATGTGAACTATTAAATTCCATCAAAAATTCCAAGAAAAGAACAACTCTAGTTGAGGAAGAAGTGAATGTTGTCAACCAGAGAATGAGGGGTAATTTCTCTAATGGCCAAAATTCCAATCCTAATTGGCAACCCCAATCAAATTGGAACAATAATCAATGGGCAGCGCCTTGGCCTTAGGCACCGCCGCCAGTACCCTCTAACTAGGGAACCTATCCTTGGGGAACACCAGACTGGAAAAACCAATCTTGGGGTAACCCTCAGTGGCCCAACCAGTCTCAATAGCAATGGTACCCTGAAAATTCCATTCCTCAATGGAATCAACCCCAACATCAGTTCTATTCTAGTCCTAGGAGGATGCCTAACCAATAGACTCTCTTACCATCTCCCTAGAACACTCAATAGATTGAACAAGTTAACCAACTGCCACTTCCGGTGCAACCAGTCCCTAATCCAAAGAACAATTGTCTGAATACTCTGGTGTATTCCACCGAATAGGACAATGCCACCAAAATCAATGCAATACACTGTGGAAACCTACAGTTGAGGTTTGGTAAAACACTTTCACAACTGACTATCAAAGAAATCATAGATGAACCTACCCAGAAGTCTGCTGAGGAAATAACGATAACACCTGCACCTATAGAACAAACCCTAGACACTA
The DNA here is from genome assembly GCA_007258455.2 of Sequoia sempervirens. Classification (NCBI taxonomy): domain Eukaryota; kingdom Viridiplantae; phylum Streptophyta; class Pinopsida; order Cupressales; family Cupressaceae; genus Sequoia; species Sequoia sempervirens. The sequence continues at coordinate 107,639 of VDFB02020444.1, read as the reverse complement.
TGCAACATGAAACCGACCCGCCATCTTCAGTAGGACTTTCTGACCTACCTTAGGAGGAGGAGGGCCAGTCTCCAACTGAATCTTTGAAAAATCCCATGACTAAAGACAAAACCAAAGCCCCTTTTTCAGAGATTGAAACCAATCTTTCTGAAAGATGCTCCAAAAACGTCACCTACAAAAACTGCATTGATATAGGAAATTAAACAATTGTAGATTGAAGTTCCCTTGTTACAAGCAATTGAAGAGATCCTTGAGTTAAACCAGTTGATTAAACAATTGTGCATCAAAACCCCAGGGAGGAAGCCAAAATTAATCAACAATTTTCATATCAATGGGTACCTAGCTGATTTGTTCTCTGGAACAGTTACTACTCTGAAATATGACCCAGGAAGTCTGCTTATAACAGTAATAGTTAACGGGGTAGCAATAACCAACTCTTTAGTGGACCTTGCATCAACCATTAACGTAATGACTATTGATGTGATGGAAAAATTGGGACTCATTAATCTATGCCCCACAACTACAGTCCTACAAATGGCAAACCAATCCATAGCTATTCCCAAGGGCATCATTGAAAACGTTCTTGTTAAAGTAGATGGATGGGAATATCTAGTGGATTTCTAGATAATTGAATCCCTTACGCCCAAAGATAGTTATCAAATAATTTTGGGGTGACCATGGCTGGCTACGGTTGCAACCAAAATTGACTACAAGGAAGGAGGAATGACAATCTCCCATGGAACCAATAGCAAACAGTTGTTCTTGTATCCTCCTTCCAAGCCTGCTAAACATAGCAAAGTATGGGTTGATGAACCAAAAATTTCTACTGGACAGGAAAACTTGGTTTGACTGGCCATGGTAGTCATTAAACAACATAGTGAAGAATTAGAGGATGAATTAGAGAATGGCGTGGAAAGTATTGTAATAGACTCCAATAGTGAAGAGATGTCAGACATAGAAGAAATCCTAGGACACCCAATCAACACAAATCAAGTAGAATTTGATGATGCTAAGTTTATTGGATTGTCTTTCCCTTTGATTAACTTAGTTCAAAAAATTTCCATTTCTTTGCAGATGTTGCTAAGCTTCATAAAACTATACCGCACAGCTGTCCACTTAACACACTGACAACACCCATTCACACTATCACATCCAATTATCCTAGAGTCAAAACTATTATGTTGCTACCAGGAAAAACCTTGAACATCAATAGTTGGTTGATTGAGACAGAAGAACAAAGACTGTTTGATACCTTGGTGAATAAATCTAAAGCATTCGCCTAAGATTATAAAGATATGAGAGGAATAAATCCTAGTGTGTGTACACACCATATCTATATTGAGGATGTTCAACCTGTTCGCCAACCACAACAAAGACTCAATCCTGCTCTTAAAGACATCATTAAAACTAAGATTGAGAAACTCTTGCAGGTAGGATTTATCTACCCAATTTCTGACAGCAAGTGGGTGTCACCCTTGGTTGTAGTTCCAAAGAAGAATGGGAAGTGGAGAGTGCATGTAGATTATAGGGAGCTTTACAAAGCAACACAAAGAGATTATTTTCCCCTGCCATTTGTGGACCAAGTGCTGGATAACTTGGCTGGGAGGAAATATTTTTCATTCTTGGACATATTTAGTGGATACAACTAGATACAGGTAGCAGTGGAAAACCAGGATAAGATGACCTTTTCTTACCCTTGGGGAACATTTGTGTATAGGGTTATTCCCTTTGGTCTATGCAACGCTCTTGCCACCTTTTAGAGGGCCATGCTAGCTATATTTGCTGAGTTGGTAAATGAGTACGTGGAAGTCTATATGGATGATTTCACTATATACGGTTCAACCTTTGATGAAGCTCTCACAAATCTAGACAAGGTGTTAAAGCAATGTGAGGATCATCGGTTGTCCCTCAGTCACGAGAAATGCTTAATCATGGTGGAACAAGGAATAGTGCTAGGACATCATATTTTAGCCGAAGGGATTAAGGTTGATCCCAAGAAAATTGAAGTCATACAACAACTTGAGATTCTAAAGACTCAGACTAATGTCAGGAGTTTCTTAGGGCATGCTGGATACTACCAAAGATTCATATAAAACTTTAGCAAAATCACAGCCCCAATGTTTTCTCTCCTTCAGAAAAATGTTGACTTTATTTGGACACCTGAGTGTCAGTACTTATTTAAAATCATTAAAGAGAAACTCACCTCTACCCCTATCCTTCGAGGACCTAACTAGAAAATGCCATTTGACATTTATGCCAACGCGTTTGATGACGCCATTACAACAGTTCTAGGGAAAGAAGATGAGAATGGAGGGAAATATGCTATATATTTTATCAACAAAAATTTGACGCCAATAGAGAAGAATTACACCACAACAGAGAAGGAATTCTTTGTTGTAGTGCACATCATTAAGAAATTTAGACATTATGTCACTAGATACAAAGTTATAGTGTACACAGATCATGCAGCCATCAAATATCTCATGAATAAATTGATGGTAAATGCAAGGATAATTAGGTGGTTACTCCTCCAGGAGTTATTGTGACAATTGTTGAAAAACTAGGGAAGTCCAACGTAGTCGCAAACTTCTTATCCCAGATTAAACATAATGGCGACTGTGCTTTGGTATAGGATGAATTCCTGGATGAAAATCTATTTGCCATCTCCATTAAAGCTCCTTGGTTTGTTGATATTGCAAATTACTTAGCCACCACAGAAGTACCACCTCACTTCTCGGCAAAACAAAAGAAACGCCTCGTTAGAGAGAGTGCCCCTTTTAAACGGATTAATGGAATCTTGGTTCGATGTGGACCCGATATGGTTTTGCGACGGTGTGTTAGGGAAAATGAGACCTATAGTATCCTTAGGGCCTGTCATGATGACCCTTCTGGAGGGCATTATTCTGCTAAAAGGACAACTCATAAGATCTTGGGAGTAGGATACTATTGGCCTTCAATGCATAAGGATATCAAGAAGTACGTTCGTAGGTGTGATGAATGCTAAAGGATAGGAAGACCAACCACATCTAGTGAAATGCCCCTACAACCTTAGGTAGTCCTTCAACCATTTGAGAAATGGGGATTGGAGTTTATTGGCCTTATAGATCCCCCCTTGCAAGGGAAAGAGTATATTCTAGTATGTACCGACTGTAATACCCCTCATACTGTTTAGACTTAATATGTTCTATGCTTTGGTTTGATACTGTGATGATACAATTATTGTTTGGTTTGGTGGTTTGATTAGTAGACTGTTGGTGATTATGCTTATTTACTTGAGGATTTGATTATTTCATATGACATTATGGTTGGTTATATTAGTTGATTTTGATAATTATGATATGATGCAGTGATTTAATTAAACATGTTATGAGATGATTGTTAGTTAGAAATGTTAATTGATTGGTTATATTATAATTGTTAGAATAGGTGTGATGAAGGACAATATGGCATCACTCGTTCGCGACTGCCCTGTTATGTTGCGATTCCTTCTCACAATGCAGTACTTTAATTTGATGCTTTGATTTTATATATATATGCATGCACATGTACACAACTTCGTTTGTATGCAGGATTTGCAGGTACAAGTCTCGATTCCACCTGCTTCGGCAGGACAGGGCGATCACCTATGGCCCAATGGTTAAATGTTGAAACGAAGGTGACGATGAAGTCATCCGTCCCATGATGTCAGATTGTCTCGTTTGTTTGGTATTGTTCATTTTGTGTAATTGTCGTCATTTGTGTTTTGTGTTATGTGTTTGTCGTATTTTATTTAAGGTGGCATTTTATAAGTTATGATTTATCTTATTTAAGTGATTGAAATAATTATTTATTTTAATGTTAGATTAAATTCTATTTAAATAGTTAAATGATTTAATTATCTTTGAAAATCATATATTTCAATTAAATGATAATTAAATATTAAATGTGTTTTAATTATTTTAATCAATTAGCTGGTGGAGGATAATTGTTAGGATAATTTATTTAAATTAAATAAGTAATGTGATGTGCAAGTAAAGTTGCAAAAACGGAAATTAAAACAATAAAACAAATAAAAGATTGAAAAATATTGTGAGAGCAAATAAGAATAGAGATCTGGGTAAAAAGCTGGCTTTTAAAGAATTGTTTTCTTTTTTTATTATTTTTTTTAGAGTTTTTGTGAGAGATGGACAATATATTTTTATTTAATTAAGAATTTTGGGGAGTGACATAGACAGAGGATATTAGTTACAGAAGTTGCAGAAGACATGGGCTTTGGTATTCTGAAATTTTAAAAAGGATATTGGATTCTTTTGCATTTTTGAAGGGGGTTTTTGAAAGGGATTGGAAATCTGTTACTGGGTTGCTTTGGGAAAGTTTTCTGAACAGAGAATCGATTTGAGTTCGAGCACGAAATTCTGTAAAGGAGATTTGGAAGCATGAACATGGAGCTCTTCGAAGTCATCAGAATCAAACGGGCTTCATCAAATTCTCAAAGAAGCATAGGACTCCAGGTTCCCGTCTCTATCTTTGATTTCTCTGAATCTGCAAAATAAACAAAAAAAATTAAAAATTATGATTTGAATGAATTTGTGTTGTAAATAAAAAAGAGAATCTGTCTGTGATTTAGGTTTAAATGAATTCTTTGAGTTTAGAAAATAAATAAACAAATAGGCCTTCTTGAAAAGAAAACTCATGTGGAAATTAGAAATAATGCCTTGCAAATAAACTGAAATGAAACTCTGTTGAATTCCGTATGAATACGCTCAATTTCTCTCTTACATTACTGAGGAAAAGATCAGTCTTTGTGTATAAATAAATTTGAAATTTTGTTTTTGTGATTATCTTTAATATGAATTTTAAATATGTGATGGTTCTGTATTTTATATAGAAAATTAAATTATCGGTGTTTGTGTAATTTTATATATATAACTATATCTATATTCATTGAAATATATATATATATATATATATATATATATATATATATATATACAGAGAGATTTCGTGTATATATATATATATATATATATTTGTATTTATATATATATATATATCCTTGTATTCGTTTTTTTATTGAAATCTTTGTTTTAAAGTATTTATATTTTTTAAAGAAAACGAAAATTGAAATTTTCGTAGCTCTGTATACTGTACCATGCGCAGGGAATTATTTCGTTTCTATGTTCATCAAAAAAATAAAATAAAATAAAATAACATATGAAAAAAGTTTTGATTGTATCGATTTTTTTTATTTTTTTATTTAAAGTTATTAATGGGGGTTTGGGGGGGACGACTGGGCCGTACCCCGCCCCTGTCACAAAAGTCCATGCTGTGTACAGCAGTCCTTACAGACTGTTGTGTACAACGGCCATAAGGGCCGCTGTGTACAACAGCCGTAAGGGCTGTGTACAGCCGCGGCCTGTTGTTTTTAAATTTGGTTTTCATTTGTTTATTTTATATATGTTTTTTTTTAGTTTTATTTATTATTTATTATATATATATATATATAGGGGAGAAGAGCCAGTAGCTACCACCCATTGAATAACCGCTACCTCTAGGTTCACTCCACTCCCCAAAAAAAATTTAACTTTGATCCACAAAAAAACTTTTTATTAACAAATAGAAAATTACAACAATACCAATAGAAAATTACAACAACACCAATAGCTACTCATAACAGAATGAGTCACTCACCAATCAAAGTACACAACTAAACATGCCTTTGCATTTATAAAAGAACTCCACTTGCACATAAAAAGGCCCATTTACAATTTCATTTAAATCATTTACTTTTTACAATTACCCCCACTTGCAAATGTTTGTCCCTCACTACATTTTATATTTACAAGTATACATGCACAGCTACTGGTGCTTTAGATGACATAATCACAATCTCCTTTGCACAGTCTTTCACACACTCCCTGTCAGCTATATGTATTTATTTCATTTCTTGTAGGTACCTGCACAATTAAATATAGGTGTAAGGCTCCCCAATTAAACATCAAATCCAAATGTAATGCACAATTCAGTCATATCATCTTTAAAAACCTATGTAACTTGCAGCTTCAAATTCAAATGCTCCTACCAAATTCAAAATTCAAACACAACCACCAAATTGAATGCATATCATCTTTAAAAACCTACGTAACTTGCACCTTCAAATTCAAATGCTCTAACAAATTCAAAATTCAAACACAACCACCAAATTGAATGCATTCAATTGTCAGATTCGAATTCCTAAATAAGAGGGGGAAAGTAGCCAGCATCATTCACAATTACATGTTACTCCCACTCCCACCAAAGTCGAAATTCACAATTACATGTTACTCCCACTCCCACCAAAGTTGAAAGCAACGACAAAGGTTTTCTGCACATTCCTCTGCACATTCCTCTGATATCCAAAGTCTCAGGTATGTACTTATATTTATTTTCATTTATGCAGTGTCTTCTTACTTTATACATTCTACCATTTCTTAAAAAAATTCTACTTTCCATTGCACATACAGTAGGCTAGCATACATATATTTGTCATTTTACATTATGTGTCTCTTGTTCATTCAGCAAATCGATGTATATGTGTGTTTCCTTTGCCTATCCATTGAAAATGCAGAGTATGTACTTATAGTTATTTTCATTTATGCAGTGTCTTCTTACTTTTTACATTCTACCATTTGTAAAGAAATTTCTACTTTCCATTGCACATACAGTAGGCTAGCATACATATATTTGTCATTTTACATTACATGTCTCTTGTTCATTCAGCAAATCGATGTATATGTGTGTTTCCTTTGCCTATCCATTGAAAATGCAGACTATGGTGCCTATATTTATATTTGTCTGTTTTTCCTCATTTGTCATTTACTTCAGTGTTTATATCAGGGTTTATAGTTGTTATTTATTTTTTCTTATATGTCTCTTGTTTATTTTTGGTCATTTGTCAGGGGGGTCATTTATCAGGGTTTAATATGTATATGTGTGTGTGTATATATATATATATATAAATATATATATACATAGACAAACACATATATACGTCTATTAGTCTGTTTAAATATGTTTCATTTGGCTGTCCAATACAATAGCGTAGCATTTGTTTATATTTTCCTACTTCCCATTGCACACACAGCAGGCTACCATACATATATTTGTCATTTTACATTATGTGTCTCTTGTTCATTTAGCAAATCGATGTATATGTCTATCCTTTGCCTAGATCCTTTTAAAATGCAAACAATGGTACTGGTTAATCATTTTCTTCTGCATCTTTCATGACCCATGAAGGATTTATTCGATGATTGAAAAATTATTACTGCTTGTTTATGAAATAAATCAATCCTCTTACACTCCTTTTCCCACATTGCAGTTATGTATGTATGTATCTATGCAGCTTCACACACACACACACACACACATATATGTGTATATGTATGTATGTATGTATGCATGCAGATACATACATACATTGCACATACAGCAGGCTACCATACATATATTTGTCATTTTACATTATGTGTCTCTTGTTCATTCAGCAAATCGATGTATATGTCTATCCTTTGCCTATCCTTTTAAAATGCAAACAATGGTACTGGTTAATCATTTTCTTTTGCATCTTTCACGACCCATGAAGGATTTATTCGATGATTGAAAAATTATTACTGCTTGTTTATGAAATAAATCATTCCTCTTACACTCCTTTTCCCACATTGCATTTATGTATGTATGTATGTATGTATGCAGCTTCATACATACATATGTACATATGTATGTATGTATCTGCATACATACATACATACATACCCTAAAAAAAAGTGAATTTGGTTTTCTTTTGTGCTTAAATTATTAAATACGACCTGGTAAAGTCGATTGTCTCATGATTTTGTCTCCAGAAATGATCAGGAATTTCGTGGGTTTGAACACATGTCTATAAAAAACCCAGGTCACTTTGGGCATAAATCGACAAACCCATTAAAAATAAATATGTTTTTGTCAAAACCCTTGCATGGTTTTTTCCAAATTCGTGTGCTTAATGAATTAATCTCATGAAACCCTTGCCTGGAATATTCTGCATCTATCTCAAAACACACTTCTGTATTCCTACCAGTGAGGAATTATTCTGCATATATGTATGTGTGTATGTATGTATGTGCATATATACATGTATGTATGTCCATATATGTATGTATGTATGTATGTATGTATGCACATACATACATATATAGATACATATATATATATATATATGTGTGTGTGTGTGTGTGTGTGTGTGTGTGTGTGTATGTATGTATGTATGTATGTATGTGCAACTACAAAGACAGCGCGCGGTAAAGCGAATGAATAGGATGGGACACCCACAAAAAAACATTAGTCATATGCATCAATCGGACCCCAAATGAAGATTAATTGGGGTGTAATGTGTTTGGTGTCCGGTGCTTTAGTAAGGAGATTAATATGTAGGAGTGATTTGTAATGGGTGCGAAATTGATTGTAGAAGGTGCTAACGTGAATTAAACCCATTCACTTTCGAGCGGATTTGAATGATAAAATAGATCTGTTTTATATTTTGCAAAGTTTATACCTGTGTTTTGTATTTATATCTGTGTTTTGCAATGTTTATACACTATTTTTCTGACACTTGATCACTTACAATGTACAGGATCATTGACAATCATGGCACCAAGGCACAAGAGGAAAAGATCGGGTCTGAGGCGCTTGAATAGAGTACCTCGTGTAGTGACATTCGATGTTCCAGATGTTGACGAAGATCCAACAGTGAACATGGATGAGGAAGTTATTTCTGAAAATGCAGAACAGACCAATGAAAATGATGGTTTTCAACTTGCTGTTCATAATACTGACGTAGAAATGGAACCGCCATCTGCTGACCAAGTGACAACCCCAGATCATAGCATCAAAAGTTGGTCTATGGATGACATGGAAAAAGCCATTGCAGATGTTGAAGACCATCACATGACAATCAGAGGTTCAGCGATCAAATGGGGAATCTCGCCTAGCAGTTTGCGGTCATGGCTCAATGGTGTGACATCCACAAAAAAGAGGGGGCCACCAACAATCCTGACTGACGAAGAAGAAGCTGAAATTGTGCAATGGTGTAAAGATATGGCTAATATTGGCCATGGCCTTCAAGTGTCACAGCTTAAGTCAACGGTGGCCCACATGGTTGGAGTGAGGCCTAACCCATTCACAAATGGGATACCAGGGAGGTCATGGTGGGTTGGATTTCGTCAAAGGCATCCTGATCTGACAATTCGAACACCCGAAGGAGTGGACACAGATCGAGCTATAATGCTGCGGCCCGAAATAGTTTCTTCATTCTATGATAACTTGGAGGAGTTGTACAACAAACTTAATTATGGGCCCAACAACATATGGAACTGCGATGAAACAGGTGTGCAAGCTGGCAGAAATTGTGCAATGAGAGTTATTGCAAAAATAGGGATGAAATGTGTTCCACAATTAATTGCTAAAAGCAGAGAATGGATCACTGTTCTAGCTTGTGTTAGTGCAGCAGGTCAAGCTATACCTGGTTACTATTTGTTCAAGTCCAAAAGGAACATTAAAAACTATATTGTTAACTGTGAGCCAAGGGCATGCATGGCAATCCAAGAGCATGCTTGGATGACCAAAGAATTATTTGTGGCATGGTTAAAACACTTCGCAAAAAATGTCCCAGGAGGTGTGTCACCAACCAACAGAAAGCTTCTAATCTTTGACGGTCATGGCAGCCATGTGGCATTCAAAACGGTTGAAGTAGCAAAGGCTATGGGAATAGATTTGCTCACACTTCCAGCACATTGCAGTCACAAATTGCAGCCCCTTGATGTTAGTGTGTTCTCACCATTTAAGAACTACTTCAAACAGCAAAGGACTATATGGCTCTCTGCAAATCCTCAACTTGACATTGGAAGGGAAGAGTTGGCAACACTTGCCAGCAAAGCTTTTGCACAAGCTTTGACTCCTAATAACATTGCAAGTGGTTTTAGAAAAATAGGAATTTGGCCATTAGATCGACATGCACTTGACTTGGATATGGGGCCAAGCCAAGCTTTTGTGGTTGAAGAGGAAGGAACGACATTGGGAGCAGAAACTGAGGGTGATACAGCTGATGAAGAGGCACAGTTCATGGCAGCTGAGACTTGTTTGAGGATAGCAGGTTGGAATGAGGAACAAATTGGACAGTTTGTGGATACCTTTTCTGCAAACATTCTCCCAAATCCAGAAAACATTGAGGCAACAGAAATTCAACAAGAACCAGCAGTTCGATCATCTAATCAGGTAGCTGAAAATGAAGAGAGTTTGAATCTGCCATCTGAATTTGAAGATGCAGCTTTGAACCTAGGGGTGCATGTCAATTTCACTCAAGTGGATGAAGGGTTGTCCATGCCATCACCACCGAATGTTGATCCTGAAGATGTCATCCATTACTTCACAACTGGGAGAAATTGGGAGGCTGAAAATGATGAAGAGGATGGAGTCGATGGTAATGACTCAAATGATGAAGAGGCTGACTATGTGCCATGCACACAAGTCAATGATCAGCAACCAGCAGGCAGCAGAAGCACTTTTTTGCAACTCCCAATGCAACGAGTGCGCCAATCATCTAATAGAGGTCGCAATGGGGTCCTACACCTTAGTAGGCAGTCTCAAATTTTGACATCGGATGATTTCTTCAATTTGCTGAATGAACAAGAGGCACAGAAGCAAAGAAACCAAGAATTGCAGCAAAGGAAAAGGGAGCAAATGGCTGAAAGGAAGGCAGAAAGAGAAGCAATCCTCGCACAGAGGGAGGCAAATAGATTGGAGCGTGCTGCAAAAAAACAAAAAATTGCAGAGGAGAAACTGAGGCAGCGACATGAAAAGGAGCTTCAAAGGGAGCAAGCAAAGATTGCTAGACAGTTGAAGGAAAACCAAAAGCAGGCGGAAAGAGTAGAAAGAAACAGAAGTAAGAGTACTCCTACAACTCCTCTTCCAAGTCAACATCCAATTTTAAGGGACATGATTAACATTTTGTCTCCAGCCTTTGCAGCTCTTAGCAGCCTACAAAATGGGTCTTCTGAAGGCTGCTCTCCACAGTTACAGCTAACTCCAGAGGCAAATCATGCATTGCTTGCTTGTATAGCAAGTGCCATACAGAACAATCCGCAGTCCTCAACATCTTCTCCAGTTGACGCGGAGTCAGTTGACCCCCAAGGACACACCACTTCATAATCAGATCTGTGGATGTCTGATTACGATTTTTTGTTGTCAATTTTTTGACCTCGAAGTGTGCTAGAGTGTTTTTTGTAAAACTGAATGCTAGTCTATTGTATTGGACAGTCAAAGGATACTAGTTTGTTGTATTGGATAGCATTTCGATACTAGTGTCTAATTTTGTAGAACTAAATGGTAGTGTGTTCTCAACTTATCTAATTCGATGTGTTCCAATGTGTTTTTTGTATATATGAAGACTCCTTGTCTTCTTTCCAAGTTAATGATCTATGCTTTTGTGATTCGAAATCAGTTTTGTGTTTGTTGTATTCATCTATCATTGATGTGATTTAAAAATATGACTCACTAGTCTATTGAAGATCTATGTTTTGTAAATAATGCATTTGGTAAAGGTTGAAAACATTATAATTCAAACTTTGTATTTTTCCTGACATCAGACTTTTTGAAAATTCAAACTTAATAATTCAATAAGTTTCTATGTATTTTCTCACATCTATTTATTTTGAAAATTCTAACTTCACATATGTGTTTGTTTGTTGCATAGATATATATATAATATAACTATACATCTATATGTAAGTTTACAATGAATAAGTAAATCCCACCATAAATCAAATCCCATTGTTCAGGTTCATGAATGAACATCATCAGAAAAAAGAACATCATAAATGAACACAATGTCTAGCAGGTCACAGCCAAGGTAAGCTCTTGAAAGACTTGACTTGAAATGTCATCATGCAAATTGACTTGCTCTTTACAACCTCCCTAGTTGTGTATACATGCATACATATATATATATATATATATATAGGTATATACATACATACATACATACATACATATATATGTATACACAACTAAGTATATGCATACATATAACTATACATCTATATGCAACATATCCATAAATTAATCTATTTGAAATTATAAATTTTTGAACACATACACTTGGAAATTAATTTAATTGTAAATTGTAAATGTAAGTTTACAATGAATAATAAAAATGAACATTATAAATGAACACAATGTCTATCGGGTCACAGCCAAAGTAAAGTCTTGAAAGACTTTACCTGATATGTAATCTTACAAATTGACATGGTCTTCACAACCTCCTAGCCATTTGACATGCCTGCCACAACAAACAAATATAATACAACAAACAAACATGGACAATAGTTATTGAAATAAATAAAAAGATATACTAGTTAGTAAAAAATATAGAACAATAATTGAAACTTAGAACAATTTGAACAAAAAATCCTTAATTATTTGGTGTGTTGATAAACACAATTACCAAACTGCCCACCATGAACATCGTTACACCACCTCTCCTTGTTCTCCCATGCCTGCAAGAAAAGATTTACAACCACGGGTAGTCACAACCGAGGCTAGTAACATACAAACATCATATGACCTTTGAAATAATGCATGTACAACAACACATAATTAATCAAGTTCAATTGCGAATATAGTAGTAGAGGAGAAAAATTGTGAATGCCACTGGCTGCTATCCCTCTTATTTAGAAATTTGAATCTGACAATTGAATGCATTCAATTTGATTGTTGTGTTTCAAATATGAATTTGTTATAGCATTTGAATTTGTAGCTGCCAGTTACGTAGGTTTTTAGAGATGATATGACTGAATTCTGCACTATATTTGGATTGGATGTTCATTTGGGAAGCCTTATATATCTGTGATTTTTTGCAGCTTTGCATGCATGCATAGAGTCATACAATCATATATCAGTAATATACATTGCAAAGCAGAAAAAACACCTAAATGTGTCACTTTTAACATCTAATTAAAACTCTTTTATCATTCAAATCCGCTCAAAAGTGAATGGGTCTAATTCACGTTAGCACCTTCTACAATCAATTTCGCACCCATTACAAATCACTCCTACATATTAATCTCCTTACTAAAGCACCGGACACCAAACACATTACACCCCAATTAATCTTCATTTGGGGTCCGATTGATGCATATGACTAATGTTTTTTTGTGGGTGTCCCATCCTATTCATTCGCTTTACCGCGCGCTGTCTTTGTAGTTGCACATACATGCATACATACATACATACACACACACACACACACACACACACACATATATATATATGTATCTATATATGTATGTATGTGCATACATACATACATACATACATACATACATACATATATGGACATACATACATGTATATATGCACATACATACATACACACATACATATATGTATGTATGTATGTGTGTGTGTATGTATGTATGTGCATACATACATGCATACATACATGCATATATATATATGTATATATGTACATACATACATACACACATACATATATGTATATATGTATGTATGTACATGCATAAATACATACATACATACAATAATAATTTTGACATCATCGAATAAACCCTTAATGGGTCGTGAAAATGCAGAAGAAAATGAATAACCAGTACCATTGTTTGCATTTTGAAAGGATAGGCAAAGGATACACACATATACATCGATTTGTTGAATGAACAAGAGACACAGAATGTAAAATGACAAATATATGTATGCTAGCCTACTGTATGTGCAATGGAAAGTAGAAATTTCTTTACAAATGGTAGAATGTATAAAGTAAGAAGACACTGCATAAATGAAAATAACTATAAGTACCTACCTAATACTTGGGATATTAGAGGAATGTGCAGAGGATGCTTGTCGTTGCTTTCGATACATACATACATATATACATGTATGTATGTATGTGCACATACATACATACATACATTTTTGTAATATGAAAGATGCAGAAGAAAATGATTAACCAGTACCATTGTTTGCATATTCAAAGGAGAAAGATGTTAGATGTTACCTGAGGCCTGCTGTATGTGCAATGGAAAGTATGGTATGTATGTATGTATGTCTGTATATGTATGTTTGTATGTGTACATACATACATGTATGTACATATGTATGTCTGTAAGTGTATATATGTATGTCTGTATGTGTATATACAGGTATGTATGTATATATGTATGTGTGTATGTGTACATACATACATGTATGTAAATATGTATGTCTGTATGTGTACATACATACATACATACATGCATACATGTATGTATGTATGTATGTACACATACATACATACATATTTACATACATGTATGTATATATGTATGTGTGTATGTGTACATACATACATGTATGTACATATGTATGTACTATATGTGTACATACATACATACGCATACGCATATGTATGTATGTATATACACATACTCATACATGTATGTAATATGTATACATACATACATACATACATATGTATGTACACATATACATTACATGTATGTATATATGTATGTGTGTATGTGTACATACATACATGTATGTACAAATGTATGTCTGTATGTGTATATACATACATATATGTATATATGTATGTCTGTATGTGTACATACATACATACATACATGTATGTATGTATATACATGTACGTATATATGTATGGTCTGTATGTATACATACATACAGACCATACATATATAGTAATAATTTGTCAGTTGCAGGAATACAGAAGTGTGTATTCAGATAGATGCAGAATATTCCAGGCAAGGGTTTCATGAGATCAATTCCTTAAGCAAACGAATTTGGAAAAAGCCAAGCAAGGGTTTTCACGAATTCGTTTTTGAGATAGATGCAGAATATTCCAAACAAGGGTTTCATGAGATTAATTCATTAAGCACACAAATTTGGAAAAAACCATGCAAGGGTTTTGACAAAAACATATTTATTTTTAATGGGTTTGTCGATTTATGCCCAAAGTGACATGGGTTTTTTATAGACATGTGTTCAAACCCACGAAATTCCTGATCATTTCTGGAGACAAAATCATGAGACAATCGACTTTACCAGGTCGTATTTAATAATTTAAGCACAATAAAACCCGCATTTGGAAAAACAAAGCAAGGGTTTTCACAAACCCACGAAATTCGTTATCATTTCTGCAGACAAAATCATGATACAGTCGAATTTACCACGTTGTGAGCGCGCGGTAACACGAGGACAGGAAATCATTTTACCCCAAAAAAAACCCGTGTGTATAACACCAGTACCATGACATTAGCGGAATAAAACATCACTAAGATGCATGATTTACTTCATAGACAAGCAGTAATAATTTATCAAACGTCGAACAAACCCTTCACGGGTCTTAACACTTGAATAAACCCTTCACGGGTCATGAAAGATGCAGAAGAAAATGATTAACCAGTACCATTGTTTGCATATTGTAAAGGTAGACGATGTTAGATGTTACCTGGAGCCGTGCGCACGTGGAGGAGCTGTGGGGAGCCGTTGCCATCCGCAGCCTTCTCCATCGCCGGGAACCTTCCAGACAGCGCGCGGCAAAGCGAATGGTTATGATGGGATACCCACAAAAAAACATTAGTCATATGCATCAATCGGACCCCAAATAAAGATTAATTGGGGTGTAATGTGTTTGGTGTCCGGTGCTTTAGTAAGGAGATTAATATGTAGGAGTGATTTGTAATGGGTGCGAAATTGATTGTAGAAGGTGCTAACGTGAATTAGACCCATTCACTTTTGAGCGGATTTGAATGATAAAAGAGTTTTAATTAGATATTAAAAGTGACATATTTAGGTGTTTTTTTTATTTTTTATTGGTGGTTATATGTAGGGGGTATTGGGACGTTAGGTGATGATAACCGGGCGGCACCTCTAAAAGGGGTCTTTTTGACATACGCGCGCATATCGGATGCTACCGCACTCTACCGAATTGCCCAAAAGCCAAAACCTTAGTTATAAGATCTTAACTCATGTGCGAAAAAAACCCATAAATTTTTTTTCCGATTCGACATACGGTTTGTATTCTACGGTTGCGTGAAGTTAGCCCTGGAGGTTACTGGCTCTTCTCCCCTATATATATATATATATTTATTTATGTTTTTATATGTATTTATAATTTTTTTAAAATATAAATATAATGGATTCTATAAATAAAATTATAATTATTTTATGTAATTTCATATATTCAAAAATGGATTATAATTATTTAATTTTAATGATAGTTTTTTTTTATATTTAAGAATATAATTTTTGTATTGGAGTTAAATGTCCGATGTTTTTTATTCTAGAAATTTTGATATATTTTTAAACGGCACTGTTTATTATTGTTTTGGTTAAAGTAATTTGTAGGCAAGAATTATACTTTAACTGTGATTGTAGACCTTGTTGAGACAATTGTATTTAATTACATAATCGGGATTGGAATCAAACGTAATGGTGCAACCTTGTAAATGTAATTTGAATTTTCTTTTTATGTTATTGTTTTCCTTGTTTAGTGTTGTCGATGTGGGAACCGTTTTAGTCTGTGAAAACTTGTACCAGAGGCTTGTTATTTAGAGTGTTATTCGCCTCTTGTTTATGCTTTTGAGCATTATTGGTGTTATGTTTGGAAGGGTTGAACGGGTTGGTAAGACTTTTGAATTATGAATTATTGCGAGAGGGTTAATGCCTCGCGTGTTCTTGTTGTGGTATTATGTTTTTATGTTATAGTTCAACCCTTGCCTAGTTTTGAATTATGTTAGGGGTCATAGGGAGAGTGGCTCTTCGTGGGCGCCGGCGCCTCAGGTAAGAGGATGCGCTCAGGGGAACCCACGTAAGAGTAGTTAAACAAGTGATAACCTAAAAATAGAATTTAGGGGGATGGGTAGTAAAACACACAAGATAATTAAAACTGGATTCCTCGTCTATGCATTAGGGCTACTGTAGACTAGTGATAGACTGAGTAGGCTATGGTCGGCAAAGTCGTAGTCTAGTCTTCATGAGAGATTATTGACTCCGCATGAGCTACCCTATGGTGTCGGTGCCTCAGTTAGGAGGAAGGGCCAGGAGATCCATAGATGGGTGCCGGCGCCTCAGTTGGAGGAAGTGCCAGGGGATCCCATGAGAGCTATGCGATGACACTCTCCACTTGACACCCTTGTGCTTTGTTTGTAGTTGCCTCTGGATGTTGTGTCTTTATGTTGTTTCTGATTCTTGTAATTTTGGCTTATGATTTCATTTTAGTTACTTGTGTAATTGAGGATACTTTGTCTAATTGTGATGCGTTTCTTGGTTTTAGCTTGTTATGTGATTTTGTGATCATTGTTGGTTCTTCATTGTATGCCTTGAGTTGTACTTGTTTTGTGCCATGTTGTTGTTGAGTTGGTTTGACTTTCATGGTCGGGTTCACTTCCTCGTCACCTCTGAGCACGGGGGGTGAGTTACTTATAATTCACATGGTTGGGTGGAACGTGCTCTGCACTCGTTGGGTTCCCCATCAACATCATGTCTTCTTAGCTTTTCCACAGTTGGAGTTGTACCTGTAATCACTTGTACTTCATATTTCATTATTCTTGTATCAATCCCTATGTTGGGAAGATCAATGTAATTCAATTATCAGAGATTGTAATGTAACATTAAAAAAATGATGTAATAGTTAGGATCATTTGTATCTTTGTTAAGAAAATTACTATGGACGTATTATGTGATGTTTATTATACTCGCATCATGGTTATTGGATGTATCATTGTTTATGGTTATTATAAAATAAATGGTTATGTTGTATTCTTTATCTTTATTTATGTTTAGTGTTGCGAAGTAACCTCGTGTGCCCCAGAGAACTAATTGTGTCAATGCTATGTAATACACTATGTGGTTATGGTTTAATGTTATTGCATGTTTAATTTAATTGTTTTTAAAAAAAAAATTATTTGCAAATGTGTGTGTTCTCTGGGGTTTGCACGACGGGCGTTACACCAACTACATGACCAAGTGGGAAGAAGTACAAGTACTACGTGTTGCTAGGGAAGAGCAGGTAGCTGACTTTCTTTATAATAGAATCTTTCTTAGATTCGGGGCCCCAAGAACAATTGTTACATACCAAGGCCCCCAATTTATCTCTAAAGTCCTACTGACATTCAAAAATCACTTCCAAGTAAGTCACAAGAAGTCCTCACCCTACCACCCGCAAACAAACAGACAAGTTGAGGTCACGAATAGGGAACTAGAAAATATTTTGACAAAAAGAGTTTCCTTGGGAAGGAAAGATTGGGCTAGGAAACTACCAGAAGCTGTCTAGGCCTACAACATGACCTGGAAGTCAACCATTAGCTATAGCCCCTATGAGTTAGTCTTTGGGAAGAAGCCCCTCTTTCCCATTGAATTCAAGCTCCAAACCCTTAGGACGGCCATGGAATTGGGCATGGATCTTAAATGAGCTCAAATCGAGAGAGTCTTACAACTTAGTGAACTAGACAAGCTCCGTCTGGATTGCATCCATCAAATTGAATTGATCCAACAACAACATAAGGTCTAGCATGAAAAACATATCAAAGAGAAAGAATTCCATACTGGGGATTGGGCATTGTTGTTTGATTCCAAATCCAAGGACCATCAAGGGAAACTTAGGACACACTGGCTTGGACCATATGAAATTTCTGAAGTGTTTGCTAATGGTTCAGTCCAGTTAAAACCAATTGTTGGTGACACCCAAACTTTTTTGGTTAATGGGCATCGATTACACATTTACCATAAATCGATTAACAAAGAGGAGTTTACAAAAATGGTAGAAATGCAGGGAGAAATCAATTGCATTGACTCTGCTATGGTAGGGTCAATATAGTTGTTAAGCAAATAACACATAATATATATATATATATTTTCCTAAAAATTTATTCAATTTTCTCATCAATTCCATCATTTGGACTTGGCTAAAGTTTTTTTTACATTTTGTAGGACTTCATCTTTTGGCGAACCCAATTTCGGCGCACCCTGCTGAGATACTCCAGATTCCTTGAGAATTGTTTCTGTGATATTCTGAAATCCTTGCATCAGATTGGTTCCACTTCTTATCTTGATCCTATATTTTGACGCATCATACAATGGTGCTTTAGGGAGTCAAGGCCAAAGTGTCACAATCTTCTTCCTTCCAGCTGCATATTTTTAGCGATGCTCCTAAATTCTGCTGTTTCTCCTCTGACTACATCTTTTCAGCGATGCTCTAGAATTCTTTTGTTTCTCTTCCAGTTGCATCTTTTCAGCGATGCTCTAGAATTATGTTGTTTCTCTTCTAGCTACATCATTTCAACGATGCTCCAGAATGATGCTCGGATGCTTCGAAATTCTATTTGGATGCTCTAAAAATTTTGGTTGCTGCTCCAGTTGCATATTTCGACGATGCTCCAAAAATTTTGGTCACTGCTCCGGCTACATCTTTTAGCGATGCTCCAGAATCCTCAATTTGGTTACTATGTTTTGATGAAATATTTCTAAATAATTCAGGAACTCTCTTCTTCTCTACTTTGGTCGCATTACTCGATACTATTTTGATTTTTGTATAAAATTTTATTTTTCAAAGTTTCTCTTATTTTTCTTAAGTTCTGTGCATGCCCATTCTTTAATGTCGCTTCGAGATTCGCTCCCTTATGATTACTCCTCCATATCAAATCAAATATTTCCATAATAAATAAGATTATTATGACACCATTTTTGTCATAATAATTTTCGTCATTACTTCAACCATCCCATCCACGCCATTAATATCCATAGCCACCTTCGCCAACCATATAACTATCCAATTACGTTAGCACAGGTAAGTAACGTTTGATCTAACGACAAAACCTAAGGTATGTGTGAATTTATTATAAGGGTTGGTATTTATTTTGAATAAAGGTTAATTAATTGGCATGATCTATTCCCCTTGGAATTTTGAAGCTTGTGCCCCTTTACACAATTGGTGAAAGTATGACAACTATTGTAATTCCCTATGGAAGGCTGTCATAATGATACAGTAAGGTGACAAGAAAGCTAATAATTAATTATTTTCCCATTGAGTATGTCAACACAAAAGTCTCTCTCCATCTATAATTCAGAGAAGCAAGCATTTCAGAGTTCTAAAAAATTTCACTAGGAAGCAAAGGAGATGGGAGGCAATAAGAAAAAGTCTGAGCCAAATTCTGCAGTGCCATTGTTGGAATTAAGCAATATAGTAACTTTATTTTAAAGGGTTGGATAGCTGGACTTCACGAAACAATTCAAAGGGCACAAAGAATAGTTGGTGAAAGAATTTGTCGAGAATTTTGCAGATGGGAAGACTGTGGTGCACATAAAGCCATTTTGGGTAAGTACGAAAGTCCTTGCTCGTCTTTCTAGTCTTGAAAATAAAGGGATTCATTTGAATGAAAATACCCATGTCCCTTATAAAAATTTAATAGATTTGTTCCATAGGGAAGGGGAACCCCAACCTATACTGACCATAAGCACCAGGGGAAAAATAATGGAATTCATAGAATGTCTATTCCAGAACCCTAGAGGTCTACTACAACCTGGATTATAAAATATTTCACTTGTGAGAGACAAATGACTATAGTAGTGGGAGCCCCTTTCTTCCTGCTGACTCATTTACGCCACAACATTGAGGACCCTACCCTTAGGGTAAATTTACCAGGCTTTCTTTTCCATTCAGTCACCTCTATGATAGAAAAGTATAAAATTGGGACAGGGCCCCTTAAACATCATGGTTTGATACAACTAATATGTAAATATCATTTCCACAATAAGCCAAAGAAGAAGTGGCAAAGGTTCTGATGAAAATTTGAAAATGAAAAACTGGGGAGGTCATTTGAGGAAGGGGAATTTACTAAACAAAATGAACAATTTGTAGAAGAACCCTCCTCGGAGGCATTAGGCACCTCTGAGTCCCAACACACCTCCACGACTCCCAGTGGTGATGTGCTGGAATCCTTGCCAGATTAATTACAAACCCTAGGACAAGAAGAGGGGGTGGGAATTGCACATTCCAAAGAAGATGAGGAGACCCATCGAAAGAAAAAGAAACGAAGTAAAGTTGTTTCTCAAATAACCCCTCCTCTACGGAGGAGTAAATGGTTATCTTCAGGGGTCAGTGAAATTGAACCCCAAGATATAGGCAACACTTTAAAAAGGAAAAATGCTAGGACTCTAGTAAAGGTGGTAGAAATTGATAGTCCACCTGATAATGAGGAAATTGAAGAAACATGAAAGCAAGAGGAGGAACTTCCCAAGGAAGAGGACAAAGAAACCTTATCACCTGAAGAGTAGGAAGGGGAGAAAGCACAAATGCCACACTCATAATAGAATGAAGATGATCTTGCAGGAGGATTCTCGTCCTTCCTTGACAAGTTGGACAACATACCTGAATTTTTGGAAAGAGTGCCTCAGGCAACTCCTCATGCATTTTTCTATGTGGATACTGATGAAGGAGAAGACAAACCTCATATAGATGGAGAAATTCCTTGCTCCTCCTTACCTGAAGAAATTGAAGAAGGAAGTATGCCTAATATTGAGAATATAAAAGAAGTAGAAGAAGTGCTTCTTGAGAGCATTGAAACAAAAAATGCACCCCATATTGATGAAAAAGTGGAAGAAGTGCCTCATTCATCCCTTCTTGAAGACAAAAAAGAGGAAAATGTGCCTCATCTTGATGAAGAAATCCCTCATGTATCCTTCTCTGTGGACACAGGGGATGAAGAATCCAGTCAGAGAAATGAGGAATTAGAAAAAATAAAGACAAAAATTGAAGGGTTAAGGGCTAGGTTGCAGGACGACAAAGCAAAAATTAATCAACATAAAGAAGAAATGGAGGTGCACATTGCCATTGTCCATAAAAGGAATCAGGAAATTGCAAAATTAACTGCACAAATGGAGGAAAAAGACAAGCTTATTGAGTAGCTGCAATTCCAAATCCAACAATGGAATCGACAGGGTAAGCAAAATTAGGATGCTCTATGTGAAAAAAAAAAATGTATTCAAGATTTGAAAAATAATTTTATGCAATTATTTAGTTCTTTTAAAGAAGAAAAGAATCAAAATGAAATTGAGTTGAATGCCTCTGTGAGTAAAATTGTGGAGCTAGAACAAGGTTACAGGAAAGTGATACTCAACCAATTATGAAATCAAAGGGGACACAAACTAAACCTATTGTTATAGATTGGTTCTAGGTATGTATTCCCCCAATGCTTATGAAATGGATAGAGAATTGTTACCTCTTGAAGGATGTGGAATTTGAAGATAATAGGTTAAAGAGGGAATTAGTCATGTTAAAAGAATCTTTCCATCAATCATATAGGGGTAAACAGGATTCCTGTGAAATTGGTGAGTTACTACTAGCCTGTAGAAGACCATCTAGGTTGTACTCTATGTTTCTTAATGAGAAACTTTTGAGATGGAAGTTGTAAAGAATTCACCAAAACCAGCCTCATGACCTGGATGTCAAGGAATTTGTAAAAATATTTGTTGAGTCACTGCTTGAACAACAAAATTTTCTATTTGAATTCTTTGTTCACAATTTGATCCTATAAAAGTATACAAATTTCTTTATTAATCTCTTTGTAGGAGAAGCAGAATTAAGATCATTCCTGTCCACTATGAGAAACCAAATTCATTGCCAAGACAAATCAAGAGAGTATGCTCAGGCAGAAAAGATTGTAGGGTTGCAAATAAGATACCCTCATAGGAAGCCTCTCTCTTTCAAGAAACAATTTTTGGATGTCAAAAGTAAACAGGGAGCACATGTCAAATACGATAAAAACCTCAAGGTGGCTCATGATTACTTTCAAGAATAGGGGCCACATTTAATAGGACCAACATGGCATGCATGTGAAGAAAGGTACACCCCTCTTCCAATGCATCTCAAGAAGAGGGAAATAATTTCACCTCTCAATATCAAACAGTCCTACAAAAGGGCAACAACTTTGATCAAAATTATGGAGGACTTTAAGACCAATTGGATTGGTATGAGGTACAAACCTCCCCTGCTTCTTTCCCCACCACCTTCGGTGTACACCAACCTAGAAAAAAGTGAAGACAATTTTTCTAGATGGAAATAAAGTGTCACTTTTCATTAGGGATTCTTGAGGAATCCAAAGATATTAGACATAGAGGTAGATGATGTGTATGATCTTAGTGCTAAATATGAGGAAATGAATAGAAGGAATGATCGACAAGGGACACACCACAGAGTAGGAGGACCTGCTCGAAATTAGGAAGGGGATGAAATTATGAGGTAAAAGTAACCTCATCAATATAATGGCCTCAATATACAAATATAAACCTTCTAGCCCAAATTACTCTGCCAATTGATTACCTTTAGGAAAAATAATTTATTTCTTTTCTATGAATAATCGTACAAACTTATTTCTTGGAGTTGATTAAATTAAAATAACTTATACTAATTTAATGGGTTAGTCTTGAGTATTTTGTAGGTAAAATACACTACCATTCACCATTCCAGTTAGAAGGGAAATGAATGCGGGTCTCATACTTTTGAAAACCAGCGAGCGGGTGCCAAAATTCTAGGAGCACACGTTTTGGCCGAGTCTTTATAATTTTGTTATTTTTCAGTTTCAAAGACTTTATGGGTCATGTGAAGCCTCTTTAATATTGTATATCATGGGATTTTAAGTCCCTTTTACTATGGGAAATCTATTGAAAGACTTGATCGACTGAAAAATAGGATTTTTGTTACCCGTTTTTCATATAAGTATGTAACTGTTACAAATAATGAAAAGAGAAGATTATTGTTATGCTATCAATTTGTCTTTTGAGTGAAAACTACCATGCAAATATGAGTTTTCCTGCCTATCTTTGAATTACTATGTAATATGGATGGATCTATGGAATGAAGTAACAAAGAGATTTTTCCAGTGCATGTGATTTGAGGTAGCACTAGATACACCCACAAGCTAGCCACTCGAGGGTTAGAGATAGATAGATAAGTATTTGTTTCCTATTCTAAATTTTCCTTTGATAGAATAGAAGTTGAATTTGCATTTTATTTTCATTAGTATATGTTATACTGTTAGTGTCAAGCCTGCAGGTTGTAACTGAGTTCGTAGCTTCTGAGCTTAGCATTTGAGTGTCTAGAGCACTTTTCTTTAGTTGATTTTGATTAATGGTTTTATGATTAGCAGTTGGCTTGTGATTCTCTATTTTAGATAAATGTTTCCTAATTTCTTTACATTCTTTACTTCTTCAACAATTTACACATTCTTTAGGTTAATCATTTCCATGCTTTCTAGTTTAATGGTGATGCTTTTCAGATTCTTAGTTTTTTGTCTTCTGATTTGAGATATTTTCCTGCTTTCTAGATAGATGATTTATTGCTTTCTAGATTAGAGGCCCCTTAGATTAGAATTTTTATTTAGTAGAATAGTGCCTAAGAGAGAAGTTGAGATGCCCTCTATTGCATACAACTATTGGACACTGCCCGATCGATATATTAATGTGTTTATTCACTAAAGTGTTAGGACCTAACAACAACCTGCCAAGAGGTTTTCTATTCAAGCCCATATGAGGTTTAGCTTCGATAGATGCCATCACATTTTCCATGGGATGTTGTTCAATGTTTTTCATATTATCATCATTTGTGCCAACATTCATCACATCAGTCTTCGTTTCACTAGCTTTGAAAAATGAAATATTATGTTTAGGCATGGTATTTGTAAGGATTTGAAAATTTTGATTAGGAGGAGCTACAAACTTATTTCCTTGATCATTCACACCTTCGATTAGTAAATGATTAGAATCAATAAGGTCTTGCACAAGATGTTTAAGATGCTTACATTATTCTGTACTATGTCCATTTGTTTGATGGTAATGACAATAATCATTTTTTGAAAGCCTTTAGGCAGTGGCATAGTAGGGTCACATTCTCTAATAGGAGGCAACGTAAGCATGTTCTTGTCAGTGAGCTGCAACATGATATTGTGAAGGGCATCGAGTAAAGGAGTGAACTATCTCTCCCTATCCCCGAAAGGAGTTGTTTTTATAGCAGCCACTTGATTATTGTTTTGTTGACTTATTTGAGGAGGGTTTAATTGTAAAAATCCCTTATTTTGTTTCTTGAATGATTGATAGTTGTTTTGAGTTGTGGATTCAGTCCTTTTAGGACGACTAGGGGAATTTTTCACATTACAATCACTAGTCGAGTTTTGATGGTCATGAAGGGCTGTACATAGTTGTGTGAAGGATTGAAAACTTAACATTTCAAGTTTCTTTTGGATTTTATCTTGTATTTTGGAAATGAACATTCTTTGAAGGTCAACATCAAGAATCTTAATGTTCACTTGCGAATAAAGTGTTTGATATCTTCCTATGAAATTAGTAACTTTTTCATCCTGCTTTTGCTTGCATGTCATTAGATCCACAAGAGCCATCTTGGGACCCATGTGAATATGGAAGTGGTTGTAAAAGGAATCAATCAGTTCATTGAATGAACCAATTGAATTTTTTGGTAGAGTTGAAAACCTCTCTAGAGTGGTATCCTTCAAGGATCCAGGGAATAACTTAGCCAACAGTTTGTCCTTAAAAGATGCGATCACTACACAAGGTTGTGAAGGAAGAAACATGGCTTATATGATCTCCTTTCCCACCATATTTATCAAAGAGATGGAACTCTATACCTTGTGGCATTTGTGCTCTTAATATGTTGAGGGAGAATGGGGTGGACTTGATGTATTGAAAAGGTTGAATATTATTGTTCTGTTGTAATGTTGCCACTTGTTGTTGAAGGGATGTCATGGTTTAAAAAAGTGACTTAATGAGAGGGTCATTTTGGTTATAATGTTGAGGGGAATAAGGTGGTGTAGTGTATCTATGTAGAGGGCTAGTGATTTTAGGTTATCGAAGGTGGATTGTTGAGGTATTATTATGTTTGAAGTATTTCCTATGGGAATACCTATGGAAGTGTATACGGTGCCTGCAGGTATGACTGTTGTGGTTGGTTGAATGGTAGTTTTTGGTTGAAATGCTGTTATAATTTGGAAGGTTGTTGTAGGTTGGAATGTTGTTGTAAGTTGTGTACTAGTGTATGTAGGGATGGGCATTGCTATTATGGATTATAGAATTGGAATTCCACCTTGACTTTGAGTAGGTTCCAAAGCTTGAGTGGAAGTGGTAATGGTAAGGATGGTGTTGGGAATGTTAAGGACATTTGTGTGGGAGGTGAAGTCATGGTAAATGAAGTATGCAAACTATGAGCCATGGAGGGTTGATTCTCAACACTATTAGAAAGAGAGTTAGAGTACCCAAGATCCATGATAAGTGAGAGATCGTCATATGACATTAGCCTCAAACTATATCTTATAATAGTATTGAGAATAGGAAACCAAGTTGTAAAGCTCATGCAAGTTTTACAAACCTAGTGTGCAAACCCTATAATGGAAATGCAATTTTTAGATTCTAAGAAATGAAAATTATTGATTAAACAATGAAATAAGTTGAAAATAAATGCTTTAATTGAATTTTGAACTTTTAACAATGCACTAAAATGAAACAATTTATGCTAAATACAAATAAATTGATGAAACATCATATTAGGAAATTGAAACAACAAGATGAATACACAAAAAAAATATAGAAACTGAGATTTTAATGTCCTGAAATTATAGATCTGTAGCTAACAGGGAGTCATTCTCCAGTAAGGGCGAATGTGTCCTAGTTAGGTCTTTCTGGGATCTTTCTATGGATTTTAGAGTCAATTTTAATGTCTTGTCAGTTGCTAGAAGCTTCAACTCATACCTAATCAGGGACTTATTCACCAATGAGGGTGAATGGGTCCTGGTAAGGTCTTTTTAAATTGTTTTTTAATGATTTACAATTTCTCAGATTTATCTTTCAATTCCAAGTTGTAGATAGTGAAATGCAACTTCAAATTTTCTAGGAATTCAATGCAAAAATGCAATAGAAAGGTGAAATGCGAGACCTAGTTTGAGATGCAATTTTGTTTTGATTTTCAAATGTAATTGAATGAGGTCTAAATGAGATGCAAAGTGACTAATTTGTTTTTGTAATTTTTAGACTTAGAAAGATGCAATACAATGCAAATCTAAACCCTATATGAAATGCAAGATTTTAATGCAAAAGAAGAACCCTAGTTTGATGAAAATCTAAATGCAATGAATGCAATATTTTAGCTTAATATGCAATTAAAAAATCCAAAATTCAGAAAATTGCAATGTTGAATAAGTTGGGTTCACCAAAAATGATATGGTGAAAAATAGGATCCACCAAAATGGGGTTGTGCAAGATGATGGATCACTAATTTTCCCAAGCCAAAATCACTTCCATTATGCAAAATAAGATGCAAATAACAATTATAAATACAACCTATATATTATAGCAACTATGAGGAATGTTTTGAGAGAATAAAAAGTTGTGTACCTATCTAGAAAGTTGCTACTTTTGAGCTATAGAGGACTCATTCGCCTTCAGGGGTGAATGTGCCATTTTAGGGTTTCAGAAAATTGATTTCAGGATCCTGTACTTTTATATCTACACTCTTGAAACCCTTGTTATCAAGTTTTGGAAGCCTATAATTAATTATGTAGAGCTCTTTCCGCGATCTTGCACCTTGAATGACAAATTTTCAACTTTGACAATTTTGACAACTTTAATAATCTTGCTCTTCAACCTGTAAATCTGTAATCACACACTCAAGGAAGAAAAACTTGTTGATTTTTTTGTGAATGGGGGTTTTCCTCAGTCAAACCCCTTGTAGGTAATTAAACGAAATGATGAAATAAGATAATGAGGTATGAACATGAAATGATGCAATTAGAACCTTACCATGATGATATGATCTTTGAATTGCTACAATAAACTCTTGAATTCTACCTTGAAATTCCTTATGAATGCTCTTGAAATGCTCTAGTAGACTCCAATTTTTATAAGGATTCTCTTGTAAACTTTCTAGGAGAAACAATGTGAATTAACACCTTATTTATTCTAAATTAGGAGATTAACCCCAAAATTCAAAGAATTAAGGCTGAAACCAGATCTGGAAAGAAAGACAATTAAATTCAAGCAAGAATGAAATTAAAAAATTAAGGTCTCATTAAGGGAGGACCCATTCACCACTAAACGTGAATGGGTCCTGGCTAAGTTTCCAAGATTGAGCTTTGGGGACCTGAAAGAAGGCCAAAAACCCATTCTAGATCAACTGAAAAAAGGGTGTCCTGTTAAGAGAGGACCCATTCACCATGGAGGGTGAGTGGGTCCTTGCTCAACTTACGAGGACCAAATTTTTCCCAATGAAATAATTTGATATTTAGTTTATGCTTGTCGGGAAAGATCCTCGGGAGGTGTCAAAATGAAGGCCTAAAAAAGGGGTTAATAAATCCACTTAACCTTAATGAATTAAGGAAACCTAGATAAATGTGAAAGTGATTTAAAACAATTTACAACACTTAAACAAGGTACACATTATGTTAATTTTCTTTAGAAAGGGGCCCATAAGGCTTAATTAAGCAAAGAAGTCCTAGAAAAGTGTGAAAGTGTGTTACAACACTTCACAACACCTTTGCAAAGGACAAATTAAGGGTTGTTTTTGCTAAATAAAGGTCTTAAAAACAATGTGAATGTTTACAAGGAATTACAACACTAGTCCAAGACACCATCTGTTCAATTTTATTGTTAATTATCAGATCAAGCAAGGAAAAGGCTACTTTTTTTGTTACTACAATTCTTCAAGACTTAGCCTCAAGCTTGGTTCTATTTTCAATATCAACATGGAAAAAAGCTTCACAACCAAAGGTTTTTCATAAATGAATAGTTTACCTTTTTACCTATCCATGCCTCCTTTGGAATGTTACCATCCAAAGGATTTGAAGGTCCCTTATTTATAAAATTAACAATGGTATGTACAACATCTTCCCAAAAGTGTAAGGGTAGTCCAACATGAAATCTCATTCTCCTTGCACGCACCGTAATGGTCCAATTCATCCTCTTAGACACACTATTTTATTGTGGGGTTCTAGGAACCATTTTTTTCCTACATATTCCATTGTATGAACAATAATATTCAAATTCTATGCTACAATACTCACCTCCATTATTAGATCTAAGACACTTCAAATTTTTTCCTGTCTCATTCTCAACCAAAGCTTTCCACATTTTAAAATTGTCAAATACTTCTGAATTTTGTTTTAGGAAATACACCCATGTTTTCCTAGTTGCATCGTCAATAAAAGTAACATAATAACAAGAGACACTAAGAGAAGATGCCTGAGTTGGTCCCCATACATCTGAATGCACAAGCTCTAATTTCTCACTCTTCTTCTCTTTCCCAACTTTGAGAAATCAAAATCTTTTCTATTTTCCATAAACACAATTTTCGTAGAACTCCAAGTCAATCTTCTTTAGACCTGGTAGAAAATTTTTGGAGTGAAGGATCTTCATCAATTTTTCACTCATGTGACCAAGTCTATGGTGCCACAATTTTGTTTCTATCCCTACAACAAGTTCTCTAACTGTCTTAGTGGCAATTATTTATGTCCCTGTTGTAAGTGCTTTAAGTTTCTTAGTAGCAACTATTGCTGTAGCAACTACAATAGAATAAGTATTACCAGTACACAAGTACAATGCACCTACCTTTTCACCTTTAGCTATTAGTAATGCACCTTTAGTGACCTTCCAAAATTTTTCTGTAAAGGTAATTATGCATCCTTCACTACTCAGTTGTCCTATAAAGATTAAATTTCTTCTCAAATTTGAAACATGCCTTACCTCCTGTAGTAACCATTCATTTCCATTTTGCAACTTGATTTTTATTTTTCCTTTTCCAACTATCTAGCAAGGTTCATCATCACCCAAATATACTTGTCCAAAATCACCTTGAACATAATCTACAAAATATTTCCTATGGGGTGTGGCATGAAACGAAGCCCCTGAATCTATTGCCTAGGAATCATTAACATATCTAAGCATAGAATTAAGGCATCCTACAATTTAATAATTGCAACATTAGCTTCCTTACTATCATCATGTTTTTTGTCTCCTTGTTTGCATTTTTGAGACCAACAATCCTTTTTCAAGTGTCTTGGCTTTCCATAATGCTAGTAATCCATTTTTCCTCTAGATTTAGATCTACCTTTCTTCGACTCCCCTTGTGACTTCCCATGATTTTTTGGGATTTTTCCTCTCTCCTTTGTTCTTCCCTTATTCTCTACAATCAAAGCATTACCCAATGTTGAAGTCTGACCTGTTCTTTTTCATCACATTTCCTCACTAAGGATAACACCAACAACTGTTGGACTCAAGGAACATTGAGAGGGGGGGTGAATCAGTGTTCAACAAATTAAACTTTCAATTCAAATCTTAAACCATTTACATCACATAAATATAAATAAAGATGCAAGCACATGAACAAGATGATCAAAACACCATAACACCAGTATTTTTACATGGAAAACCTGTTAGGGGAAAAACCCTGGTGGAGATTAATCCACAATTTATACTCTGTTAAAAGTATGAATAAAAGGGAATGCACTTGCATTCAGGCACATTTCCTAGAGCTCATTGCTCAGAATAAGGAGGATCACTACCTTAAAAAATGTTTGTAATTACAACAAAAATTGAACTGAGAAGATATCATCTAAAAATGCCTAGATTTAGTTCTGATGAAGAACATAAAATAGATTATGAACCTTCTGTCTAATCCTGCAACTCGCTATGCTCTACTCTACCTTAA
Source organism: Sequoia sempervirens (assembly GCA_007258455.2). Classification (NCBI taxonomy): domain Eukaryota; kingdom Viridiplantae; phylum Streptophyta; class Pinopsida; order Cupressales; family Cupressaceae; genus Sequoia; species Sequoia sempervirens. Next base: position 76,873 of record VDFB02020444.1, on the reverse strand, counting down.
TTCACAATAATCTTCTTCTGCTCAAGAAAAATTTACTCAACTGATCTTTTGATGTTTGCTCATACATTTGTTCTGATCTTTTTGCACATTCACACCTTCTCACCACTTATTCCTATTTTTAAAAAGGAATTACCGATCTCATATATATGTCCGCTAGCAAAGATTTTAATCACTTAAGTCAGCTTCAACAAAAACATGAGATATTATCCAACAGTCGGCTTAGATCACAAGTTATATTTAATGCGCACCCACAAAGGTTGGATAAGGCATAGCTAGGACCCAAAAAAATATTCTCAAACTTAGAAATAATTAAAAAACTACTCCTTATACATCTGAGACACACTACATTCATTGAGATGGCCACAATGAGAAAATAAATAGAAAATCATTCTATTGAATCTCCTAGCTCATACATCGATTGCTGCAACACCACAAAAATTACCAATAAGGTAACATACATGCTTAAAAAACTTTCCTAGGGATCCACAACACAAAATGATGATCCAATGAAGCATACAAATTGACTAATTGACCGGATACCCTGTTCTTCATCCTTTCTGCCAGTAACACACTATCTTCTACATTTCCTGCTGGTATAAGTAGATCCTAATCTTCAGACTGAGATAATGAATTCAATTGCTATAAATTATAACACTAGAAGCCATAAAATATCTCCCCAAGCCATATTACAACAATCTCCCCCTTTGGAATTGATGGCAACACTTAGTGAAAAATGACTAAGTGTCAACCAAAACTCAAAATTTCAAAACATAACAAAAAAATGCCTCCCCTTAGAATGTCAAGGAATTTTTCACTTCTCTCCTCCCCCTTTGATATCAATGAAAAAAATTTACTGCTTACTCTCCTTTTTCTAGAATTTACACTGCAGTCTCTCACCCTTTATTGATGCAAAAATTGATCAAAATTTGAGAAATTTCAACTGCTGCACAAATCAGAAAAATATTTTCTACTTATCCTTTATCTCTAGAAGAAATTTCTTCCAAGAATCTACAACAATCCAAATAATTATTAACAAACTGTTGTTTTCTGATGTTCGGTTGATGATCTGAATGAGGGATTATGGAATTGTAATCACTTCTTCTAACTTTTCTCCTTTCTTCATAATCTCAATTTTCTGCTCCATTCTGCATTCAATTAGATCCTTCACTTTCCAGAAAGTGTCCATAAGAGTGTTTTTGGAAACGTGAACCTTTGCATTCTCAACTTGCAACTCATGAATCTTTTTCTTGATTGCTCCATCCTGGTCCTGAAACATATTGTAATCTTGACCAATTCTAATAAACTCACTCTCAATTTGCTCCAGCTTGTCCTTGTATTTACCAACCACATAAGGCCACCAAAGACAAAAATTGTAGATATTATTTGTTGAGTCAATACATTTACTTAACACAGTCATTTTCTTTTTCAGTTTGGTGAGAGACAGCCTAAACTGCTCCTTCAGATGTAGCATTACTTCTTCCTCTTTCTTATCATGAGGCACAAAGGCCATAGCCTCCCTAATGCATTCAATCAATTATTTTGGAAGTAAATTATGCAAAATTTCCAATTTGATGTTGTTGTGAACAAAGTATCTTCCTAGTGTGTTCTCAATGAAGTCCTATTCATATGATGGTCCATTTAACCATATGCCAACAATCTTTTGCATTCCATCTTCCTCCTAAACAATCTGCAGTATCTTTTCTTTGAATAAAGAAACTTATTCATTGCTTTCTTCTACTATCATCACATCTAGTTCAACTAATTCCGGTTCATCTCTTGGAGTGTAATCATCAGAATCTTCATCTGGTATATCCACAATTACTTGCTATTTTCCTTTTCTTCAGTTCTTAGAGATTTGTGTGTTGGAAGAATGTCATCAAAAAACTCTAGAGCCCTTTTTTGCTTCTTCTCCACCTTACCGAAAGAGGACCCAACTTCAAATGCTCTTACCGGAAGAGAGGTGCCAACTATTCCAAACTTTCCCAACAACTCTCTAAAGAAATTTTCATGAACTTACTCATAATTTTCCAAAGTATTGAAATGTTTAAAAATTTCCTTACAAACGGGTTCATTTTCCTTCCATACCACATTATCATTCTGAGGCAAGAAATTCAAAAAATACATCATAATGCATATAACTAGGGTACCAGACCTAAAGGGGTAACCTGCATCCTTCGTCAATTGCACATTTTCCATCAATTGATCCTTCAACAATCCACACAAATCAAAGTCTTCATCTTCCATTATCATTTTGTGAGCAATATATACTACACCTGTCGAGGTTGATCCTTCCCTGTTTCTGAAGAAAATTTTATATGAAATTTCATGTGCAATGTACCTCATTATTGGATCTTTGATTGTTGAAATTAGCTGAGCTCTTTGATCTCCTTTTACTCCGGTTAGGGTTTTGACCACTTGATTTCAAATTGACTTCTTTTTCAAAACATCTCTAATATTGCATAATCCTATTATATTTTTGATCACCTCTTCTGAAATTTGATAGGGTTTATCCAGAGTAAGGATATCATCATCCAATCCATTCAAGATAAACTAGACCACTTCCACATTGATGAAATAAGGAAACTCATTCCAGATGTCCAAATTTTTATGTTTTTCACCTTCAAGTCACTTCAATTTATCGGCTGGAAAAAAATTTCTTACATCCCTGATCTTCCTACTATTGTATTGATCCAAATTCATTGTTCATTTGATTTTCTTCATTTTACTTTCTGTACCGAACAAGGTTTTCTATCGAGCACAAAATTTCAAAATTCTACAAGCAACTAAAATACCTGAAGAATTCACCGCCGAATTTGCTTTACTCCTTTGAGATTTCACTACAGATGCTCTCCTTCTATTCTTCTTCAATGCAAGGTGAAAAAAGAGGGTTCCAAATACCCTTTTATGTATTTGTGCACCTAACCTTTTTAGCTGCATTAAATACTTTTCCGTAGGAGTTCTGGTAACTTTGTTTTCTAAGACAACAAAAGAAAAAATTATTTGCGGACCTTCTACTTCTCATGTTCCTGCATAAGCGATCACTGATGTATTTGCAAACTTTTATCACAACTATTGACAATTTTTTGCATTTCGGTGCCATCTACCAACAGGGGGGCCAAATGATTTTCCTTGAAAAACTCCCCCTAGGCCAATGGCCTGAGATCAATTTCCGGAGGAATTACTGGAGGCTGCTTCCGGTATGGGCTTATTTCCTTCATCAAATCCACTCTTCTTTACCCATGTTTTCTTCATCTAATCTCTTATCTCTTCCATAGTCACTTTTCCTTTTACTTTTTCATCTTTTTATGAAATTCTTCCTCTGTATACTAGACTTCTTTTGTCCATATTTTTGTTCCTGCAGAATCTTGCAATGTGACCAAATCTATTGCAACTATAACACACCAGATTTATTTGTCTAGACCACTCATTCCACTGATTTCATCTTGATCTGTATTGATTAGCAACATGCCCAAATCTTCCACAAGTATAGCATTTAACATTTCTTAAACTGACAGACATACTTTTGCATTCAATAGACTTGTGACCAAATTTTTTGCAATTAAAACAATGATTGGGAAATGATGGACTACTTGAATTTATTTTACTTCTACACTGAGAATCCATATGACCAAATTTATTACAAGAAAAGAAGTTACCATTAAACTTCTGAGCATTGGTTGTCTTATCGCATACCTTCTTCCTTTGTTCATCTGATTTCTTTGTCTAGAATCCTTATGTTAAGATCCAGAGCTTTCTTCCTTCTCATATCCAGGAACTCACTTGTAATTTTCATCCTTCTATCCTTTAGTCAGCTCATGAAGCTTAGCAAAACTAATCCTAAACTTCTCCTTGTACTCATTTGTAGTAGTGAGTTCATCATTGAGAATAACTATCTGTCTTTCAAGTTCTTGTTCATTGTTTTTAGATTGTTGCAATTCAATCTCCAGTGGAATGAATCCATTATTTACTCTATTGAATTCTTCAGATTTTTATTTTAAGGATTGGGCCCGATTCTCCTCATTTTTCTTCCTTTCTTCAATCTCCTTAGTCAACTTCATTTCCACAAATTCCATCTCAAGCTTCAGAGTATCATTATTTCTAGCAAGTTTTTCACATTCTTTAGTTATCTCTTTTAGGGTTTGATTTAGGTGAACATCTTCCAAGTTTTTATTTTCTTTTTGCTTCAGTTGATCAAAAAGTTCCTTCCTCTTTTCTCTTGACTCATTGATTTTATCCTTCAATGATTGACTGAATTTCTCAGCATCCACAAGATTTTCTTTTAATTCCATGACTTTTGCTTTAGACTGATCAAGATCATCAAGTGCCACCATAAGCTACTGTTGAAGACCACTAGAGTCCATTGTATTCCAAGATCCACCTCAAGCTGTTAAACTTCTATAGAGGAACTGGCCTCTGATACCAATTTTTGGACTCGAGGAACGCTGAGAGGGGGGGTGAATTAGTGTTCAACAAATTAAACTTTCAATTCAGATCTTAAACCATTTACAACACATAATTTACAAAAATAAAGATGCAAGCACATGAAAAAGATGATCAAAGCACCATAACACCAATATTTTTATGTGGAAACCTTGTTAGGGGAAAAAACACGGTGGAGATTAATCCACAATTTATACTATGTTAAAAGTATGAATAAAAGGGAATGCACTTGCATTCAGGCACACTGCCTAGAGCTCACTACCTTACAAAATTTTTGTGATTACAAAAAACATTGAACTAAGAAGATAGCATCTACAAATTCTTGGATTCAGTTCTGATGAAGCTCATAAAACAAATTCTAAATCTTCTGTCTCATCTTGCAACTCGCTCTACTCTGCTCTACCTTAATTCACAATAATCTTCTTCTTCTCAAGCAAAATTTACTCAACTAATCTTCTGATGTTCACTCATACATCTATTCTACTCTTTTTTCACATTCACACCTTCTCACCACTTCCTCCTATTTTTAAAAATGAAATACCGATCTCATATATATGTCCACTAGCAAAGATTTTAATCACTTAAGTCAGCTTCAACAAAAACATGAAATATTCTCCAACAGTCGGCTTAGATCACAAGTTATATTTAATGTGCACCCACAAAGGTTGGATAAGGCATAGCTAGGACCCAAAACAATATTATCAAACTTAGAAACAATTAAAAAAATACTCCTTATACATCTGAGACACACTACATTCATTGAGATGGCCACAATGAGAAAATAAATAGAAAATAATTCTATTGAATCTCCTAGCTCGTACATCGATTGCTGCAACACCACAAAAATTATCAATAAGGTAACATACATGCTTAAAAAACTTTCCTAGGGATCCACAACGCAAAATGATGATCCAATGAAGCATACAGATTGACTAATTGACTGGATACCCTATTCTTCATGCTTTCTGCCAGTAACACACTGTCTTCTACATTTCCTGCCAGTATAAGTAGATCCTAATCTGTGGACCGAGATAATGACTTCAGTTGCCATCAATGACAACACTAGAAGCCATAAAAAATCTCCCCAAGACATATGCCAACAACAACATCATCAAATTTCAATTTATTTGAACTAGAGATAGAGTTACTTACATCCATTACCAAGCTATTCCAACTTTCCAAGAAAGAACATAAAACCAAGAGAGCCCTCACCTCTTCATCAAAATTCACTTTTATAGAAGTTAACTAATTAGTAATTGTATTAAACTCATTTAAATGATCTATCACATATCCACCTTCAATCATTTTTAGATTAAACAAACGCTTCATGAGAAATAACTTATTAGAGGTTGAAGCTATTTTATATAATTTAGCCAAATTTTCCATTAGATCCATTGTTTTCTTTGATTCTATTATATTGAACACCACGGATAGTTCCAAGCACAACCAAATGGTTCCCAGTGCCTTTCTATCTAGAATATCCCATTCTTCATTAGACATAGTAGTCTCTTTCTTTGTTTTTCATTGTAATGACCGCCACATATCCTTTTGATACAAATAATATTCCATCTCCATCTTCCATAATTGATAATTCCAACTGTTGAAATTCTCAACCTTGAATTTGACTTCTTCCATTGCTCCCACTCAAATCTAGAGGTTTCCTACCAATCAACCAACATACACATGGCTCTTATACCAGTTGTTAGAATTCAAGCGCATTGGAGCAATAAAAATTAACAATTATATGTAGATTAGATAACCCAAAAATAACAATGAAGAATAACACGAAAGAGATCAACACAAAAATTTAACATTGTTCACCCAATATGGGCTTTATCCACAGAAACTCATCCACTCAATGATTTTATTATCTAGTGCAAAGTATATTTTAATCTAACGAATGCCATACCACAACATACATCCCAATCACTTATAACAAGCTTTTTGGAAGCTTCAAGAATTAGGGTTTTACAAAGCCATTTTTTCACTTAGCGAGAAAACCTTGATGTGTTAACATAAAATATTTTTTCAGGGGCTATGCCCCCAAAACCCCTACTATCTAGGGATGCTACCCTTGAACCCCCACTATTTGGGGTTGCTTCCCCCGAACAATCACTTAGGGCCCAAACCAATCCCAAACCCTGGCGAGGATACGCTACAAGTGTACAATATTTGCATGATCAATCACAACATACCAATAGCTTCTAGAGCAAGCTTACTAGTAATCTTGCAAATCATCTTCAACCTCTCGTTAGTAATCTATCCAAGAAATGCAACTTTCCTCTTCTCGCACCTTATCCAAATTGGGATCTCCCTCTAAAGTGTTGTGAGTGACTTACTACATTTAGAAGATGAGACGCCACTCACATGAGTCCATTGGATGGAATAAGGAGTCATTAATGAAGTTTTTCCAACTGAAATTTTTGAATGCCATACCAAATACCACCCCCATAGAGCCAATGCTTGAAAGGACCAATAATTTTAAAGTTGGCAACAATTCATTCGATTTATGGTGAAATTAATGCTTGAGAAATTTAAAATAACATCTCGGTACATGACATCATATCAAAAACATAATATTTTATCCAACTTGACCCCCATGGTGAAGTGATTATAATCATTAGTCACCTCATTTGCTAGCCTGTTTGCTTCCACATTACCCTCTCTATAATATTATTGATGATAAATAATTCAAACTTTAGAGTTTCTAAGTCCAGTTTCCTTCTCCAATAGTGCCTTAAACTTCTAGTTTGATGTGGACCCAAAACAAAGAGAATTAACAACCAAAGATGAGTCACCTTCAATTTTAATTTTTTGATAGCTAATTCCTTGCAAATGATGAGACCATGTATAACCACAAGGAATTATGCCTCATAATTTATACCCAGGGAGAGTGGTTTAGAGGAAATCCTAATCATTAAACCCTTCCAGTCTTTAATTATACAACCCACACCTAAGACTATTGGTTTTCCTCTGGGTGCATCATCAAAGTTTAAATTATACCATCCTGAACCACAAATTTTGTAGGGGCTTCTCTCTTGCACTTCTAGAGTTTTTCACCTAAAAGGAAAAAGGTATCCCACAAAAAACTTGTGGGTTCACTCAAGAATAATGCTAGTATGATTGAAATATGTCTAAATGCAATGTCCTAAATGCAGAGAATTGATAAAAGATAATGAATATTAATGCAAAACCTAAGAAACAAAAGTTGTTTGAAAACACAATGATGTATACAAAATGACCTAAGAATGCAAATAAACAATAACATAAATAAAAGATATTAGAGAGGTGCACCTATAAACTAGAATATGATGCAGAGAGGCTCTGGGATGCTATATATTTTTTGTTGAAGCCAACTGGAACACTTACGCCAAGTTGGGCGACTTAGTCCTGTATTGGGGAGATTCTGCCGGAATAGGTTTTTGCCAAATGGGTGTCCAGAAATGTAGAAATCAATTTTTAGGCCTGACAGTGGGACTAATTCTCCACTAATGGTGACTTAGTTCACCTAGGGATTTTGGGAAATTCGGGGTAGGAATCTGTAGCTATCAGTTTGCACTCCCCTTCCTAACAGGTATTTGGTTTTGAAACTACAAAAAATGGACTGAAAGTGGTCACCAAGCTTCAATTAGGGATTTGTTGACTTGAATGAATTTGATGAGTTGGAAACACCTTTTAACACCTTTCTCTTTGAAAAATATACATACAAGACCTGCAAAACACACATGCAAAGAGGGAAAAAGGGGTTAAGGATTAGAGAATAGGGGTTTGCCTTGGTCAAACTCAAATTTAGTAATCAAACCCTATAAAATTAAATGAAATAGAAAGAAAATGATAAATGAACAACATGAAATGTCACAACTCACCAAACCCTTGATGTAGGAATATGAAGATATGCAAATGGATGCTCCAATGGATGCTTGATTATTCCTTGAATGCTTGATAATTATGAATGAAAGTAAGCTAATGTGTGGATGAATGCACTAAACTAATTGGGGGTGAAAATGAAAGGGAAAACCCTTATTTATACTTGATTTTACAATATTTCTCAAAAATAACACATCACAGGCCGACCTTAAGGTCAAGAGAATAAAATCCCACCAAAAAATTAAAATAATTTTGATTTTTGCGCCCAATGGGACTAAGTCGGCCCAGGTGGCGACTTGGTCCCACCAAAGAAATTTTACTAGGTGTCAAGAATTGAAGTGTATTTAATGATGTTTAATGAGATTATTCTAAAAAATACACTTAAGTAGGGTCAGAAAGTGCATTAAGGGGTCATTTAAACATAAGAAAGGGTTGAATTAGTGTTGAGAAGCCTATAAAAGCATGAGAGTTTGTTACAACTCTTTACAACACTTTGAAATAAGACTTGGTAAGTGATAAAAAGAGGTTATTTAGGTGAATTATAATGAAAGGGTTCTAGAAAAGTGTGAAAGTGGGTTACAACACTTCACAACACTTTTACAAGACATCCTAGAATTCTTAATGTTTCACAAGGGTCCAAAACCTAATGTGAATGTGTTGACCACATTACAACATTAAATCTAGAAAAAATCAAGCCAAAATCAAGCCAAAATCCACGAGAGAGACTCAAATGAGCGTAAAAAATGTCCAACTAGACATTTTTTGGTGACACACATCCATATTGAGGAGGAGAGAATACCACTTGATCCCTGGTCGAGTGAGTTGAAAAGCCTCCAATGCCAATCCATTGTAGGAATCTCAACCCCTACTAATTGAGCCTCATATTGGCATCCCAATCTATGAAGGATGCATTCTTTGGAGTAATTTTATCCAATCTATTACTTATCACTTCTAGAATTGCCATCTCAATCTTATTTTGAAGAGATGGAAGACTCATTTGCTTGTCTTGGAAAATTATTCTATTTCTTTCCTTACATATTTCCCATAAGAGAATAGAAGGATTGGTGATCCAAAGACTACTAAATGTTGCAGACCTTTTTATGTTCAACCAATTTTGGAATAAGCATAGGATGTTGCTTGGTAGTGCACTCGACCACCCTAATTTGGCACAAAGCCATCACCAACATTGTTGGGAAAATGGAAAACTTACGAGCAAGTGGTCCATCGATTCTTACTATGATTTGCAAAGAACAAACCTACAAGGACCTTGAAACCCCAATCTTCTGAACTTCTTGAAATGGTGGACAAGGGAAACCCTAGAGTTTTATTCCTAGGATTTGGGCACTTTTTCAAAGCGGGTAATTCATTTACAATTGAGGTAGTGGGGTTTGATAGATTTGGACAAGATATATGACTAAATTACAACCTAAAATTTTAGTCAACCTTCCCTTGACCAAATATGAAATGGACCTAAGGATGAAGTATAATGATTCAACTAGCCTAAAGATGCAAATTGTTGTTTTGATCCAAATACAACAAACACAAAAATTCACATAGAAATTCAGACTGTAGAAATGGACAAAATAGGACATTATGCACATGTGATATGAATTTGAGGTAGATTTCTAAGGACCTAGTCACCCTAGGTGACTATGTCCTAGTAGGACGATCTCAGATCTAATTTCACAATCCTCTAATGCCATATCAAAGCTTTGATTTGTTGCTTGTCGCAATGTTAGATCATTGTTGAATATTTCTATAAATGAGTTTTCATTTATTGTCAAGATGTACCTAGTTTGATTACAACAATGAATAATTGACCTTAATATTTCTCTCAATCTTCTTCAGATTTGAAACCTACACTTTTAAAGATAAAAGAAGGGTTGTGCCATTTAGGGGCTTGCCTTAGTCAAACCTCGTGTTAGTGTTTCCATTTCCACAATTGCAATGTCAATGATAAATGGATAAATTATAAAAATGAATGATGTATCAACAAAGTGATGTAACTAAACACCCCTCAATGACTTCCTTGAAGGATTGAAGTCATACAAATCTCCTCAAGGCTTGACCATTGCTTTCTTGCTTTGCTTGGATACCTACAAGGGTTAGTCTTCACAAACAATATGATAAAAAAAAAATGATTAAAATCACATAAAATTTGACATGATGCTTGGATCTTGAATTGCTGCAATAAATATCTAAAATTCTACTCCTGACTTGTTTGATAATGCTCTTGATCACCAAATTTGTTGATAGTTTTCTAGATATCTTTCAAATGATGCAATAACTAGGTGAAATGAAGGGAAACAAGGGAGAATCAATTCAATCAATGTGGAATTCAATGGTCTAGTATTTAAACACCCCTATCCTTAAATTTCATTAGAAAGAGAGAAGACCATAAAATGATAGGTTTTCCTTTCAACCTTGAGGTGAGTCGACCCTATTTTGGGATCTAGAGATCTCAACTTTCTTATGATAGAAATGACTAATTTGCAATGTTTTGGAATGATTTAAAGTGCATTAACTAGATGAATTATATGACCTACTACCTAAAATGCAAAGTTCTATGATAAAAGAAATGAAAATGACAAATTATAGGCATATTTGAGAAGGGCATACTAGTGTGTGCACCTATGATAAAAAGTAGGTTTTGGGGCCTATAGTAGGACTCGTTTTCCCTAGGGTGAATGGGTCCTAGTGTAGGGTTCCAAAAATAATTTTTGCAATCCTTTGATGCTGGATCTAAGATTTTGATTTAAAAAGCCGAAAATAAAACTTGTAGGTGAGTTTTTGTAGCTTGACAATAATGATGACAACTTATGCAACTTTGCAAAATTGTTCCTTTGATCAACTTTCAGTCCTTCTTCACCTATAAATATGTACATACAAAGAGAGAAGAAAAAATGTTTGTTTTGGGGTGAATGGGGTTTTTCCTTAGTCAAACCCCATGTTTGGTAATTAAACCTTGATAATGAAATAATGACAAAATAAAGGAATTGATGAATGAACACTTGCTTGTTACAACTCACAAAATCCTTAATGGCTACCCTTAGAGGATTGAAGTCAAACACATCACTCTAAAGGCTTGGATCTTGCATGAATTGGCTTGATTGATTGATTGATTTGATGCTTGAATGCTTGAAACCTACATCATAATGTTAGCTCCAAAACATGATATAAACACACATGAACTTTGACATGATGATATGATCTTGATTGTTGTTATAGATGACTAATAAATATGCTCTTCAATGATCTTGAAAATAATATTTTCTATAGGATTACTCTCATAAAGCGTGTTAGATTTGAATTGATAAAAATACCTTATATTTGTAGGTGTTTATCTAATTTCCTAAAAATTAGATTCCAAAAGTCAATGCTTGAAACTTGAATTTGAATCATTAAAATGCCGCAAAAAACATATTAAAAATTAGGTCCTAGAACTTAAAAGGGACCCATTCACCCTTGGGAAAATGGGAATAATGAGGCTTTGGAATGCATAGTTTTTTCAATTAGAGGCTTAATTAAGTTCAATTAATTAAGGGGATGCAAACATAGTGGGAAATTGTAAAGGTATACAATTTTCTACACTACATTTATCCCCCACTTTAGTGAGTATGAGATCACACACACACTCACACTAAAGTAGACAAATAAGTCAAGAGAGGTAAAATTGTACAACTGTTGGAAAGATAAGATGACAAGGATCAAGGAGGATGATCAAGCCCCTAAGATCTAAGATCTCATGGAAAAAACAACAAAGGCATAAAGAGACACATGCATGCAGTAGCGACACAAAATACACAATAATGCAATGTCAAAATTAATGCAAATAGAAAAAGGAAAAGAAGAAAGGGGTGGATCAAGCTTTGACTATTTGTCCAATAGGTATGGATCACACCTCAACTATTTGTCCAAGAAATTTTAACAAGTGAAAAATTGTTGTCCACTATGCGAACAAAATGCTCAAGAGGGCTAGTGAAAATCTATTGTTAACTAGGTGAGCCCAAAAGGATGAGAAACACACACTAGTTCTACAAGGTGAGTAATCATAAAAAAAGGTGACACATGGGTAAATTCATCACAAATATTGTTTACCCATAAGCCAGTGCCAAAATTATCAGTGTCAAAAGGAAATAATGCTAATAAAATAATGCCAATGCATGCCCCCACTTTAAAGAAATTTCTAAACACCATGCTGTGAGAAATTAATTTAAAGTAGAAAAAGATAAATGCCAATTGAAGACATAAGAGCTTATTTGGAAAGCCCTATGCCAATGATATGTTTTCAAATAAAGTTGTATCATGAAGAGGGTTCCATAGATTTGGGGTCAGTGTATGCCTTTCCTACATTGATATAATAGAGATTGAAACCGCCATCATTCCCCACATACTCGTAGAAAACAAGAAAATATTTTGGGTCAACATGGAAGGGAATTGGATGTATCAATGCCTTACATCATCCCCAAAGGGAAAAAAACAAGACAAAAAGAAAAGATAATGTTTATGACATATAGAAGAATGAAGATACAAATACAAGAATGTCATGACAAGTTTAGTTCCTTTCCATTCTTGCATCAGCGGAGTAACAAGGGTCATCCAAAGAAATATCACAAACGTAAAGACAAACCAAGAAACATGACATGGGGGATCAAAAAGGAGCAACGAAAAGTTCCATACTAAGACAATCAGTAGGTTCAACATGTGGTAATTCAATCTTGTTAGGAGGATCATTACGGTTTCCCCCATCTAAGTTCATGGGAGAGGAAAATAATATATTCAGCTCATTATGCAATTCCTCATGAATCTTAGCAATATCATCATCATCATCATCCAAATTAATCATAATATGAGGTCTAATGAAAATGTCCATTGTAGGTCCATATTTTTGTTGTGGTGAAGGTGGAGAATCATCATGCTTTGTTTGAGTCAGATTTTGATCTTTTTTTTCTGGTTTGTTATTTTCTTTTAATTGACAAGCAATATCACGATGTATATACCTACGCTCTTTATCATTTTGATTTCTTCTTGCATGATTTTCAAGTGATGATGGTGTAGGAGTGGTTCTATCTCTCTTTTTGTTTGTTTGTTTGTCTGTCTATTTCTCTATCTCTCTCCCCCTCCCTCCCTCCCTCCCTCCCTCCCTCCCTCCCTCTATCTCTCTCACCTCTCTCTCCATCACTATCTCTCCCTCCCTCTCTAATTTTCTCTATCTCCCCTCTCCCTCTTTCTCCATACCTCTCGCTCAATCACTCCCTACCACTCTATATCTATTTTGTATCTATCCCACCTCTCTCTCTCTCTCTCTCTCTCTCTCTCTCTCTCCTTAAGCTGCCGTAGTCAACCCACTCAGCCATGACCCTAAACCATCCAGGCCCTAACCCTCAGGCCTCGGCCCTTAAATCCTTATTCCATCAACCTTTAAACCTCAGCTCCTTAAACCCTCCAGCCATGTCTGCCAATCACTCGGCCTCAGCCCTCAGTCCTCAGCCTAAACCCTCAACCTAAAACCCTCAGCCATAACCTCAGCCCCTGCCTTCCAGTTTCTCCAGCCTCTACCACATTTGGTTCCTTGCTCAGAGCCCTAATCCTCCCTCTCTCTCTCTCTCTCTCTCTCTCTCTCTCTCTCTCTCTCTCTCTCTCTCTCTCTCCTTCCATCCCTTCTTTCCTTCTCTCTATCTTGCTTCTCCCTCCGTCTCTCCACTCCTCCATCCACTCCCTCTCTGCCTGGCTGCAGCCCCCTGTACCCTCAGCCCTTAAGCCTAGTCCTTGACCATCAGCCTTTGCCTAAAACCCTAAAACTCAGCCCCTAATCCATCAGCCCTCCAAGGCCTTGAGCCTAGTCCATGCACTAGAGCCCTCGGCCCTAGGCCTTCTGCCTATGCATTCAGCACCCAGCCTCCAAATCTCACCATTCCATCCTCCTTTGTCCCTCAGCCACTCGGCCCCTAAAACCTCCACCAAACCCTCCAGCCCTTCATGTTCCATCCAGCCCTCCATTCCAACCCTCACCATTTGGAACCTCCAGCCCCTAATCCATCCAGCTCACCACCCTCCTTCCCTCTATCTCTCTCTCTCTCTCTATCTCTCTGACCTCTCTCTCCCTCACTATCTCTCCCTCCCTCTCTCCCTCCCTCTCTCCCTCCCTCTCTAATTCTATCTATCTCCCCTCTTCCTCTTTCTAGGTACCTCTCACTCAAACACTCCCTACCACTCCATCTCTATTTCTCTCTATCTCACTTTTGTCTTACCTTCCCCCCTCTCTCTCCTTAAACCATTAAACCCTCAAAAATAAACCATAAATCCTCAACCCTTAAACCCTAAACCCATATCTCTCAACCCTCAACCCTCAACCCCAATCCTTCAAACCATAAAACCTTAACTCCAATCTCTCAACCCTGTACCCTGTACCCTTAAACCCTTAAACCCTCAAGTCTAAACCCTCAACTCTCAACCTTTAAACCCTCAACCCTCAACCCTAATACCTTAACCCTATACCCTCAACCCTTAAACCCTAAACTCTCTACCATCAACCCAATACCCTAAACCATCAACAATAATCCCTCAACCCTTTACCCTCAACCATTAAACCCTCAGCCCTAAACCCTCAACCCTTAATCCATCGACCCTAATCGTTCAACCCTAATCCCTCAACCCTAAAACCTTAATACCTCAATGATAATCCATCAACCCTCAACCCTTAAACCCTAATACCTAAACTCTTAACCCATAAACCATAATCCCTCAACCCTTAAACCCTTAAACCCTCAACCCTCTACCCTATACATTAAACCATCAACCCTCAATTCTCAACCCTCTACCCTATACATTAGATCCTCAAATCTATACCCTAAAACCTATACACTCAATTCTATACCCTCAACCATAATCCATGAGCCCTAAACCCTTAAATTCTCAACTCTAATCCCTCAACCCTTAAACCCTTAAACCCTCAACCCTTAACCCCTCAACCCTTAAACCCTTAATCCCTCAACCCTGTACCCTATAAATTAAACCCTGTACCTTATACATTGAACCATCTACCCTAATCCATTAACCTTATACCCTCAACCCTTAAACCCTTAATCCCTTAAACCCTCAACTCTCTACCCTCTACATTAAACACTTAACCCTAATCCCCCATCCCTATACCTTAAACATGTTGGTTATTTTTTATGAACCAAACTTAATATTACAATTAACCTATTAACTTGCCAAAACTCAATTATTAGTAAAAGGATTGTCCAACACATGGGAGATTTGATATATAACCTTTTCTCCCTTGCACTTTGGGATCTCTGAAACTCGGGAGGGTAATCCCCAATGATGTGTTTATAAATACTGGTGTGTCTAGGTATTAAACACATAGTAAACAAATGATTCTCCTTGAACTTTTAATGGAAACAATACCCTAAAGGTTTGGATAACCTTCACGATAGTGCCTAACTTAAACAAGAGAAAATGTAATCCCTTAAATTTCATACACACCCACAATAAGATTAATAAGTAAGTTGATTTAAATTTTGTGATCAACTGTTGAATTGGTCACCAAAATTGAAACATAATTACTTTACTCAAACTAGCGCCATATTCTTGGAACATAGTCAGACCTAATACCCACATAATTAGATAACAATTTTTAAACATGATAACACCCAAAGCCTTGAAAACATTGCATTATAGTATTCCAACTTAACATCTCCATCATTTACTTCTTACTAACATCCTTATACATGACTTATTTCAAACCTACTATTATATTCAAGCATTTACATCCATTCATTGAACTAATAAGAAATAATAAAGCAATACATCTATTGGAAACCAACAGAGACAAATAAGATAACCATTGATTGGGTATGTGCAGGATTATGATGGGCCAAAAAGTGGTGATATGATGGGTATGTGTAGGGTATGTGGCTGATGACTTTTTTTTTACCCAAAATTGATTAAATGAAAAGGGTTTTTAAAGGAGATTCTCAACTTTCCACCAATATAAATTATGCTTTACTTTGAATTTAATAAATAATTATTATTCATTTTCTATTTGAATTACGACTAAAGTCTTGATTGATAGGCTGATTGAAAAACATCTATAGCTTTCAAACAGTATCACATTTTTTGAATCTGAAACACACATCACATTCTATGCTTCACATACTATAGGATTAAAAAAAATGAATTTCATGAAGTTTTGGTCAAGTTAAGGTGGTTAGACATATGAGTTTTTATATTTTCTAAAAGTTGTTATAAAAAATTCATAATTAATTATTTACTTGAAAAAAATTACAAAAATATGCATCACATCGGGACATGAGTCCTCTACTTATATCTAAAATATTATAAAAAAATATTCTCATTTATTGTGATTAGGGTGGTCAGACAGACACCTGCTTATTTTTTCCCTGAAATTTAAGTACTACTGCATTGAAATTTCAAATTTTCACCAAATAGATTTAAAAAAAAATAAACCTAGTAGTTTAGAAACTACATTCAATTTTCTACAGATTCTATTCTTACATATTTTTGAAATAATATAGATAACTTATTCAAATTTTTATGTCAAGTTGCCTACCTCTGATTTTTCTGAATTTTTCGCCACTTAAGGGCCTATTTTTTCCATGATGATCCTGCACATACCCGATTATATCATTCATAGTTCGTATAATTTGTACATAGGAGATTGAATTGTAGAGACTTTATACCATTCCATTGTATATGTTATCACTATCATTATCAAAGAACTATGTATATATCAATTGACTTCATCCCTAAAGCATATTACCAAAAAGTTCAGTATTCTCTTTGATCTCTGTGTGTGGCCCCTTCCAAGAAAAAACTATCCATTGACCTCTCTCTCTATAATCAACCTTGAAATCCATTTTATAAGACAAGGGAGCGACAAGCATTAGGCTGAATTACAAATTTCATTTCACTAGAATGTGAAAAAATTCCCCAAATAGTTACAAGCAATCATTTGTAGGACAAGGGAAAGCAAAATGTATAACCCCAAAAATTGTTAGTTAGAGAAGACCCACCAGCCTTCCAAAAGGCATCGATGTCACAACACCAAAAACATGTAAGTTCACACCGAACTAGGAAGTGTCACCATCAACACCAAAGGCACAAATAAACAAAAACCCATCAGCCAAAGGAAATGAGTCAGCACAAAGGACCAAAAATTGCACACCAGCTTAGAAAGGAAATGAGGTGCTACTTTTCCTTTTCATTAGCAAAGTAAGTACACTCACTTGGTGTCCTTATTGAAAGTGGAGTAGCCATTACCACCTCATATTTATAATCAATCAAATAAGTCATGGCCATGAGATACTGGTAGTAGCTTGAATCAATTTCATCTCCACTATCAGAAGAATCATCTGAGACTTAAATGGGAGAATGATGATGTCCCATATAAGCTCGATGATACTTATTCTTTCTTGCATCTCTCCTCTTAGGCCTGTCGATTTTATTCTCCTTACCCTTAACCAATTCCTCTGAGATAATTTGGCTTCTTAGATGATAAGCACACTTGAGAACACCCTGTGCAAACTTCTTATCAGCCCTTGTTTTCTTCTTCGGAGTCACAGGGACTTTAGGCATATCTTGTTCATTCCAGGGAAAGTCACCCTGAGACTCAAGAGGATTGAGTCTCTTGGACATTCAGACTAGGCTAAAAAAGACACTTACCTTACCCATTCTTGATAGAGAAACTTACCAAATTTCCTCAGGACAAAGACACTAACCCTTTACGTAAGAATAGCTAGCTCAAATTCTGCAATTACTAAGAACACTTCACACACTTACTCCCATACTCTTAATTCTCACAAACAACAAATGGTGAGAATAACAAGTAGAAATATTAATTAAATAGAGCATCTAGAGAGTGTTTGCATTAATATTCCAAGAAAGCTTGTGTGAGAGTGCTGGCAATCAATTACTTTGATTTTGAACCTCAATCATCAATCATACTTTGAGATAAATCAATGGATAATCAATTTGAATGATTAATTATGAAAAAATTAAACACATGCGCTTGATGCTTCTCCTTAATTAGAAAACTCAAGTGGATAGACATTCACTTAGATTGCACATTAATCACACACTTAGCATTTAACAAAACCTGCCATGTCACATTTACTCACTCACCCATGGGAATTAATTTACTTGCAATTCATCGTAGTAAGACTGCGGGGAGCGATCGTGATTTAACCTCAAAATACCAACCCGTACTCTACCTTACTTCAATTTCACCTTCCCACGTGTACCAACATTTGACAGATTTGATGACCACAATCAAAATTATTTCCCAAATCTCATATGTGTGCCCAAGAATTGATTCTAATTTGGTGCCATTTTTATCCTAGAATAGTCTCGACCAATATTTTAGTATCACTCTATCTCCACTAAAATCCATTAGGGCCTTTGAAATGTTTTGAGTGGTAGTCACCCACTTGCCCATTGAGAAATAAGAGATGCAAGTGGGCCACTAATGGGATGGTGGGGAGCAGCCAGGATTGACCCACGTCACCCATCATCAACCGTTGATCTATGTCCTTATAAAGAATATTCCTTCTCCAAAGCCTAGCAGGTCCCTCTGTGGAGTGAAAGGTGTCACCTTTCCCTCTAGCCTATGATATTTTATAAGTATTAAATAAAATATGGTAGGGTGGTGGGGAGCGGTGGAGATTTGAACACTTCACCCAACAACCACTGTAGATCTCCTTTAGACACCATTTTTTTATCACAAGATATCGGGCCTACCACATAAAAGTAACATGTGTCTAGCACTTGCTAGCCTATGTGATTAATTCTCCTTAATGCATAAAACAAACGGGTGTACAGAGAATGACTTGGATGAAGACGTGTGTCGAAACATCTACCGTTGATCTTTCTCCAAGCCCCACCTACTGACCTTGTAGAAGCAATAATCCCACCATTCGACATGACACATGGAAATCACCCCCATCCCGTTCAAATATTTTAATGAAGAATAAAATAGAGCAGGCGCACGGGGAATGGTCAAGATTCTCTTGCGTTGATCAAACGGTCATCTCAAAATTAAAATTTGCACATGCTGCAAATGTTAACTTTAAAAGGGGGTCATTACTAGGTCAACAGAAATTTGACCCTTGAGCATGAAAACTTAAGAGTTAAGGCATTAAATATGAAATTTAATGCCCAACCATAGGAAAATTTTAAGTGTTGAAAAGGGCATTTGGTGACTGAAAAACCTAAACCTAGGGGGCAGTGAAAATAATGATTCTAATGGCATAAGTGGTGTCTTAGACAACTAGAGGCTGGGAGTAAAAAATCAATGCAAAAATAGAATTCCCAAGGGTTTTTAGATTAGTATGTCAATTTTGAAGGGTTTTGGCAACACAAACCCTAAAACAATGATGAGGACCATAACCCTACGCCTAAAACAAGGGTCTAAGCCAAATCTTGCAAGTTTAAAAATGGAACCAAAGAAATTTTTGGAGGGGTTTGATCAATGGCTCCTGTTGGGGACACATGCCTCTCATAGGCATGGTGAGATCTAAGAATCTCAGGTGAAGCAGGCCAAGCACAAAAAATAAAACCAAGATCCGCTTGGACTAGGCAAGAAGACCAAACCAAAACAACCAACATATGTACAATTTTTACATAAGTTACAAAAATCTAAATTAAGAGATTCAATCTCCATCATGTATGAAGCCTTCCTTTGAGGTGTAAGTTTTCAATATGCACCTTGCAATCTAACCAGGCTTCAACTTTACTTGATGGCCTCAGGCCACCAAAATTTGGGCTGATACTTTCCTCTGTCAAAAATCTTTTTTTCCACTATCTGTATCATTGTAAAGGTGAAAATATTCTCATGGATTTCCCATCCTCTAATCATGCCTCTGTCACTGGACCTAGCCATTATGAACTTATTGTTGTTACTCTTATTCATGTTCGGTTGTAAAATGTGGTCAATAATTAATTGAAACACATGATTAATGGAGTATTCTATCTAACTTAGCTTTCAATTGTACTCCACCAAATTCCCATGTAACTAGACAAGGAAAGTGAAACATTCATAATCTGCTTGATCACTATCATTATAAGGGAAAATATCATATTCATTTTGTGTGATGAACAAGAAACATTCATACAAAATCTTGTGTTGAAGTTGGTGTTCACATTCATCAGAGCAACAGAAACTAGTCATAATGCCAAATACTCCATTTCCTTGAGAAACTGATTCACAAGACTCCTTAGTACTTTTTTTTTTAAACCATAGATTTTTGGACCAATGGACTCTCTAACTCTTATAGGGTTTTTCACCTAAAAGGAGAGAGATTAGATCCAAAAATGCTAAGGGTTCATTCAAATTATGTTATGTATAATGTTGTATGAGCTAAATGGAATGATCTAAGTGCAACCAAGCTATGAAATTAATTGAATTTGAATGCAAAACCTAAGAAACAAGTGATGTTTGAAAACACATTGTATAATGCAACAATGAACTAGAAATAAATGCAAAGCTAAACAAAAATGAATGAAACTTAAAGTGTGCACTTGGAACTTTGAAGGAGAATGGAAATTTCTTTTGAAGTGTTGCTGATGCTAATTTTCAAGCCTGGAGGGACTCATTTGCCATTTTGGGTGAATCAGTTCCAGTTCTATAAAACTGAATTGGAGCCTGTTTCAGACAAAAGGGTATCCAGAAATGCAAAAAACCAAAAAACTAACCCTGGGGTGGGAATCATTTGCAGCCCATGGAAAATAAATCCACTTTTGAATTTTTGAATATTCAAAGGTTGATTCTGGAGCTTTCGGTTTGCACTTCGGTTTCCTACAGGTGTCCGCTTATGAAACTGTCATATTCGGGCCTGAAAATGACTTTTTGTTGATATTTTGAATTGAATGAATTTGAAATATAATATTCAATGATTCTTAAGCCTCTGAGAGTCCTAAATTTACATAGAAACAAGACAAGAAAGAGAAATTGTTGATTGTTAAGGCATGGGGGTTTGCCTTGGTCAAACCCTGTTTAGGTAATTAAACCAAAATGATGAAATAATAGAATGAAACATGCAATAATGGAACATATTACCTTGCCATGACTTCTAATGAAGAAACCCTAGCTTTCTTGACTTGGACGAGAAAATAGATGATAAATAAATGATAAGAGATGTGTGAATAAGATAATGGATGTAAAATTATGATAAAAATACTTATTTATAGACAATTGTGCCTTAGGACCTGATAATACCTCATCACAAGCTGACATGTAGTGAAAATAAACTTTAAATTTCATTTTTTCCTGCTCAAAGATCAAAATGGGGGCTAGATAGGACTCATTCTCCACACATGGTGAATGGGTCCCACTTGGATGGGACTGATTCACTTTGCATGGCAAATGGGTCCCATAGGAGCCATTCTGACAACTAAGAAGCCAAGGAATGAGGAAATAAGGTTCAAATTGCAACTTTGTTGGGTGTTTGATCAATTTAAGCTTCGAGATGCACAATATGGGTTAATAGAGGTCTATTATTCATGATGTGAATTTAAAATAGGGCTTGGGACACTTAATTCAATGTGAAAGTGTGATTAAATACTCTTTACAACATTAAAATGAGGTCCACGTAGCCTAGGAAGGCACACGAACCAATGTGAACATGTGAAACACATTACAACACTTGGTTAAAGTTAAATTTAATTTACAAGCCTTCTAAATTATTGTGATGATGTAATTAAATATGTTTTATAATGTTGAATTAAGGAGAAATAGGCTCATTAGGTCTAGAAAAGCGTGAAAGTCATTTACAAGACTCTACAACAACTTCACAAGACATTGATAAACACATTTTATTTAGTGTAGAAGGGTCCAAGACCTAGTGTGGATGCATGAAATGCCTCACAACACTTGAATCAAGGCCTCATTAAGTCAATTTATCATGAATTATTCCCATGTCAAGCAAAGGGTCCTTTTTTCTACAACACATTTAGCCCCCAGTTTAGTGAGAGGATGAAAATACTTCAAACTCACACTAATGTTTACATTCAAGAGAGATCCTCATGTATAGATGCAAATGAAAAAGAATGAAAAAGATCAAGGAGGTTGCACAAGCCCCCAGGATTGAAGATCGTAAGTCAAACCATCAAGATACAAAATTATTCAATGGAAAGAACTAAACGAAAGATAGATGGGGTGAAAAAGATGTACTCACTCTGGGCCCACAAAAATTTAGGTCATCTAAAGAGTGAGAAGGCCATAACATACTCACTTTGAAGCCACATAACTTCTGGTTTTTTGTGGGGTGAGAAATCCCAAAAAGAAGTAAGATACATATGCTAGTTGGTATGCACTCACAAAGAAAAAAGTGGCTATGGGGAAAATTCATGCCGCTAGTTGGGCTTCCCGCTCAACCATGTCAAAGTTATACCTCCTGATAACTTTAACAAGGAACCACAAAGAAAAAGGAAAAGGTGTTGATTTGAGCTTCATGAGACAAGCAAAGCTTCATACTCATGAACAAACAAGATGACACCATAGGCATGCAAGTTGTGTTATGCAAGGTGGCCATACAAAATGCAACAATGTAAAATGTAAAGTGTAAGAATGTAATATGAAAGATGTTTAGAGGAGTCTTGTTCAGTTTATGTAAGGTCAGTCATTTAGGGAACATTGTGTCTAATGTCTCCAAGAGAGGACCAATCAAAGGATAGTATATTCACAACTTAAGGGATGTAGTGTGTTGCATCAAACCACAAGGAGGAATGTAATATGCTAAGAAAGATCACACTTATGAAGGACATTACATCCAATGTCATCAACAAAGTAATAAACATGTCATATAAATGAAAAGGCTACACTAGGAAAAAATAATACAGATGAATTATGGTATTGTATGCCCCCCACTTTAAAGCAGTTGCGAGCATCCATACTGTGAAAAATTGCTTTAAATTAGAAGAAAAGAGAAGAAGACATGAGAGCTTACTCAAAAATCCCTATGCCAAGTCATATTTTTCTGATAAGCTACGTCATGAAGAAAGTGTAGTATGTCACATGCGAGTCAATCTTAAGACATCTCATCCACATCCCAAGCTTGCTCTTATACATTCATGAAAGGTTAACGACTAGGTCAAAAGAGACAGTGACAAGTAACATACGAGGACAAGGATATCATACCCATTTTCCCCCACTGAGTGCAAGACAAGGAGTCTAGAATGGAACACAATGTTGTTTGGGTGGAGATTGGGATATTGCACACCCTCCCTTAAAGGTAGGTGTGAAAATCCAATGACTACTAGAACTTGTGTCTGAAAAATGAATTGTTTGTATATGACTCTTTGGACCATGAGGGTTAGATTTTGGAAATATTATGGGAAGGAGGGGTAGAATCTAATGACCCCCAATTATCACAAAAGAGTTTTGTTGTAGGTGAAGAGTTAGGACCAACTTGTATAGGTTCAAGTTTTGACCTAGGAGTGAAAGGATTAGGGGAGTTGGAAATGTTGTGATCAGTTGACACATAGCTTTGCTCATCTGCATCAACTGTGTATATCTTGTTGTTGTATTCAAAATTCATGAAATGGTGAAGGGTAGATGGGACTCCTTTCATATCATGAATCCATGGTCTACCTAGGATAAGATTGTATGGAAGGGGTTCTTTCATGATATGAATAGAGTTAGGCAACACAACATGTCCAACCTCAATAGGTAATGTGATCATCCTAAGTGGTTTCCTATTAACATTGTCAAAGCTGCAAATATGAACATTATTAAGTTGAATGAGATTTTTGTCCATGCCAATTTTGTGTAGGAGATCCATGCTACAAACATTAATCTCTGATCCATTATTGATGAGAGTATTCATAACTAGAGTTTCATTAATGATCACCTTTATGATCAAGGGATCATTTTTGTTTTGAATCTCAAGTGAGGGTAATTCATGTTTAGGGAATGTGATTTTTGATGGAGTGACTTGCAATGGACAAGGGGAGGATGTTACATGATTTGATTTTTTGTAAGATTGTATCTCTTCCTTCTATATTTCCAACATTTCATGAAAGAGAAGTTTCACTATAGGTGAGAGTTGAATGAGCTCCAATACAGATATATTAGCAAGAGTCATTTTAAGATATTCAACATTACACACTTTTTTTGGGAAAGGTAATGGTGTAGGAGTGTTGTGTGGTCCCCTAGATGTTTGAGTCACTAAATTACAACTTAGCGGTTGAAAAACATTATTTTTGAAAGAGAAAAAAATAGATTTTACAGGGACCCAAAACCACAAAGTTTACAAAATAAAGAGAAAGCCAGTAAAGAAAACATAAAAATAAAGGCTGTAAAAAAACAACAGTAAATGACCACAACCATCAAAAAGGCTAGCGAAGGCCACATAACCAAAAAATTAGCCAAAAAGCTAGCAACAGCTAAATTTGTGTCTTTAAAAGATCAACAGTCTCCGCTTCCAGCTCATTAATATCATGAACTCCCCTCTTTAAGATCTGAACCATCTGTGTAGTGGGAGGCTCTTTCCTTTTGAGGTTGGCCCGGGTCCTTTTAGAGATACCTTGGTCCTCAATCTTGCTTTCCTTTTTCGCTTCCAAGTCAACAACTAGTGAACCCTGTTGCATTTTTTCTAGCTTTTTGAACATAGTGTTGATAATAATGGCATTGTGCCTAGCCATTTTATGGTTTTGTTCCACAACACTTTTCAAGTTATTTTTAATTTTAACCATTTCCTCTTCTAGAGACTTGTAATTTTCCTCATTGTCTCCTCCTTTCTTACCAGTGCTGTTCTTATTCTGTTTCCCTTCTTCATTGCTGAGAGCGACCAACTTCAGCTCCAAATCCTCTGATTTGCTAGATACAAAGCCTTGTTTCTTTGATTGAGCTCATTAATTTCTTGGTAGGCCCATTTCAAGACCTTGAATATATCACTGATGCCATTTATAGTAGAGGCCAAAATTTCACCAGACTGAACCCGGTCTAAAATGAGATTAACATCACCCAAGTTGGGGGAGCTAGTAAATCTAGTACCTTCAAATTTGAAAGAGGTAGGAGGGGAGGGCACAAAATTTCTACTAGCTTCTAGGTTCTCAGCTTTGTCTTCCAAGGAGTCTGTGGAGTAGGAGACCAGCTTGTTGGCAGGGGAGCCCTTAAGAACATTATTCTTTAAGGGGGAAAAGTAGTCGGGGAAGGTCTCAGGGTTATCTTTAGCAAGCTAGGGTGTTTTAGAGTGGGTTTTCTTACCAAAAATCTCAGAGGACAAGTGGGTTTCAACAATTCTCTCCTGGTTTGGCTGAATCTCTGAACCCCCACTATCAATATCATAGTCCTCAGACTCCACATAGGCAACAGGGTTAGATAAAGCCGACATGCTTTGATAGTGTTCATAAATTAACCTAATAAGACTAGGATGAAGAATAGGGTATCTCTTGAGATTTTTCCTATGGCCTTCTAGGCTATTAGTCAATGAACATAATAGGTAGCGAGGCATAGAAATCTGCACCTTATGGTGGAAGTGGTTAAGAATGGAAAAATGGTGCCCATACACTCTGGTAAATCTCTCGTCCAGTGTGATATACTCCATTATTACACTAAGTACCTTTCTCTATAGCACCTTGATAGTGTCAATTTCAAAATAGCTGTTAGAGATTTTAACCAGTTTCAATTTCTCCTTTTCCTTCTTCAAAAATCTGATGACCGCCTCGTCAAAAAACCTTCCATTGCGATAAAACCTCACTCCCTCGGTGGACATACCAGTAATCTCCCCTATAATTTTCTCATCCAACTTCACCTTCCTACCAAAGAGAATGATTTCGTCATTCTAGTTCTTCTCAAAGTAGTCTGTGGCCACAAAATCAGGCCCATGAAGTTTTTCCAGATATGGAACCAGGCCACCTCTTACAATCTGCTGCCAAACCTTGTCATTCCTAGTGTGCACCTCATAGCTATTAGGCTCAACTCTTTTCCTATCCCCCCATTTTCATTTGCTCCTTATTGTCGACTCTACCAGCATGGAGAACTTGTTGCAGAATTATGCAGTTGTTCCAATGCACCCACAAAGCGTGCCAATTTTCCTTCCCTTCCAAGTAACATGATGCGGTCCCATAAAATCTCTTGATTTTGATGTACCTAGCCCTTTTCTCTTTAATCATTAAATATGGTTGCCTCTTTCCCATGTGTAACATCATAATCTAGTAAGGCCCTAACTTCAGTTCTCAAGTCCCTACAATTCTGCAACGTTTTCAATCCTTGCTTCCTAACCCCTTCATTCACAAAGAAATCTGCCATGCTGTTAGCTTCCCTATAGACGTGTGAAACTTTTACTTTTTCAAAATTTTCTAGAATAGACTTAGCTTCATCTATCCAATTCTTTATCATCCAAGAGGGTTGCCATAATTTTTTTATATTCAAATTATGAGCAAGCTTTAAAACTTGAAAGACTCCTATAGCCTCCGCCACATGGTTGGCTTGATGACCTAGGGATATGGACACAACCACCATAAAGTTACCATTAGGATCCCTTAGCACGCCTCCACTTCCTGCCATACTCGGGTTTCCCTTCACTGCTCCATCAAAATTGGCTTTATGCCAGCCGTTTGGTGGAAAGGTCCAGCAAACACCCTCCCTACTTTTCTTAGCTGGCTTGGAAGTAGATGAAATATCCACTTTAATGTTCCAATCTTTTTCTATCCTTAAATCATAGGGATTACACACCACAGCTTCTAGGTTAAGAGATTTTTGATGAATCACATTAAAATTTTCCTTGATAAGCCTGGATTTTTTCTCAAAGACATAATTCTTAGACATCTCCTTGTCCTTGAAAAGTCTATTGTTACATTCTTTCCACACTCCCCAAGCCACAAAAGGGAATGAGAAAGCCCATAACCTTTCTAATGTAGGGATTTTGAGTAGGGGCTTTCCATTGTAAAAATAACCCTTCAATGGTCTGGGGAAAACCCAAGATATATTCTAGATAGCTAATAATTTTCCCCAGATTAAGGAAACAAACAAACAGTGGAGAAACAAGTGGTTGGATGAATCCACCTCACTCTTGCAGAGGTAGCATCTGTTGGGGATTTGAAATCCCCATTTACAAAGATTGTCCACCGTGAGAACCTTATTCTGAAGCATTATCCAAAAGAAGATATTGAATTTTGGAGTTAAGTGTTTAATCCAGGCTTTAGACTAGAAGGGAGGAGGGGCTTGAGAGAGGGACAACAAAGAGACAACCGAAGAGACAGAGTAGTTACCCAAAGGGTTATCCATCCAGACAAGAGTGTCATCTAGTTGATTATGTCCCAAGCTAATAGCCTTAAAGGAGGATTGAAGCCGAGCCAATTCCTGACTGATCACGTGCATAAGTTCACTTAGTCTCCTTCATACTAGTAGTCTTTGACAAGTTCCCCAAAATAAAATTTACATTGCTCTGTCCATCTATTAAATATTTCAATTTTAATAAGGGATTCCTTAAAGGGCCATTTATCCTCACAAAATCTAGCTTGATTACCACTTCTGATGTGCCATCCTATCCCTGATTCTAGCAAGTTGAACCATGTGGGAGGACAAGAGAGTCCAACAGATCTTTGAGGGAAATTCGGTCAACCATATATTTACTTCTTAAAATGTCTTTCCATTCTCCGCCAGATGAGAAAGATCTCCATATTTGTTTGGCAAGAAGAGTCTTATTAATAGTTCTTATTTTTCTAAGACCTAAACCCCCCAATATTTTTGATCTGCAAACCAAATCCCACCCTATAAGAGGCATTCTCTTTCCTTCCTCCACTCCAGACCAAAGTTTTTTTCAAAATCTTAGCCTCGTTCATAGAAGATCTTCCCATCATCATTGTGTCATCAACAAATTTTTGGTGAGAACAAATCAGATTCATAGAAGAAGGGCTGAGACCAATAAGAGACTTTTGTTCGATCAATCTCTTAAGATTCCTTCCCAGACTTTCAACCATTATAGTAAAAAGAATAGGTGAAATAGGGTCCCCCTGTCTTAATCCTCTTGAATTTTGGAAGAATATAGAAGGATATCCATTCACAATGATATATGTGGAGACTGTTTTCACCATTTGATTCACCAGCTGAATGAATTTGCTACCGAAACCAAACCCCCTTAGAATTTTAATAAGAACTCCCAGTCAACATGGTCATACGCGTTGGAAATGTCCAACTTAAGAAGAAACCCTTTAGTTTTAGATTCCAAAAGTGAGTGAATATTCTCATGGACCATGACTATTGAATCTAGGATTTTCCTTCTAGGAACAAAACCATTCTGCTGAGGGGAAATAAACAAAGGAAGGATAGAAAGGATCCTTGAAATTAACACCTTAGATATGATTTTATAGAGAGAATTACAAAGACTAATGGGTCTAAATGCCTCAAACTCCATTTCCCTTGGTTTCTTAGGAATAAGGACCACAAAAGTAGCATTTAGTTACTTAAGGATCCTTCTAGAACTAAAGAATTCCTTAACAACATGCACAACATCATTTTCCACAATGTCCCAAAACCATTGAAAAAAGAACATAGGAAATCCGTCAAGCCCAGGGGCCTTGTTTCCTTCAAAAGAAAAGAAAGCTTTTATGATTTCCTCCATAGAGGGAATGGATGCAAGCTTTTCATTGTCCTCCCTTCCCACAACCTTGGGGGTGGCCTCTAATAAAAATTCTTGATCATTTTTATTGATTTCCCTATTCACCGAAAGAAGGCTATTATAGAAGAGGACAACTTGCTTTTTGATGTCGTCCTCTTCCTCAAATCTGGTACCATTAACTTATATGGAAGCGATTCTATTAGCAGCCCTGTGCTTTGAAGTAGATAAATGGAAGTACCTAGTATTTGTATCTCCAACAGAGAGCCACAAAACCCTGAATAGATTGCATCATGGATTTCAAGACATCTCCGAATTTTTTGTGTTTTTCATTAATGGAAGGTGACTTAGGAATCTCACTAATTAAAGGAGATCCTACTTGTGTCGTCATAACCTCAAATTTTTTTTTTTGATTAGCATGATATGTTGGTGAAGGGGATTCTAATGCCACTTGATTATCATCTGCTAAGGAAAGGTTAGTGGTTGAAGGATGTGTGCCCATGGTCATATTTTTTTGCATTATGATATTCTCCCTAGGAGAAGAGTTGTTAGAAGAACTACAAACCAAATGTCGTTGACATTCAAAGTTTGGTTCTTCTAAAAGAATGTAATTTATAGTAGGGGAATGATCAATGGGTGAATGATTGTGCTCCATAATGGTTTCCCTAGGAGAAGGTGGACAACTAAAATATTCATAACCTTCCTCAAACAAATCATCTACTTCATAACTATGAGAGACACTAGGAGAAGGGAAAATGTTATTATCATGATTATTTATGTTTAAGTTGTCTTGTTGATCAATGTCTTGTCGACTAAGAGAGGTAAAAGGAGAGAAACAACTTAGATTCTCAACACTCTCATTGATTGGTTCTTCTATCACCAAAATATATTCTTTGCCAATAGGAGAGATATTAGGAGAAGAACAAATATGATCGTGAGGAATGGCCAAAGTTGTATTCTCTTTCACTAAAACACTCTCATAGGGAGGGGAGAGGAAGTGTTTCTTAACATTTTTACATATGCAAGGTACAGGCATTGTTTGAATAAGAATTGAAAGAAAATGTAACCATTTCATGTAATGTTTCAGCAATAGGAACAATGTATATGCAAAGGTACAAAACATTCTTATCCAATATATGCAATATTTGAAGAAGGAAAAAAATGTACATGAAAGAATGAAAAGCACTTTTAACAAACTTATGCAAAGTTTTAGGAATAAAAACATTGTATATATGCAAAAGTGAAAATTACTTTTATCAATGCTATGCAAAATTACAGAAATGGAAACATTTTCAGATCTAATGATGCTTGGAATTGAAGTGATTGGAAAAATAACTATCTTAAATTGATGTTTTGAGATAAATGCATAAAAGAAATGCTCCAGAAACCTTCCAGACTTATACTATACGATAAAAGGAGCCTTAGGAAGAATAAAAATGAGATTTCAGATGTTGCTTCAGTCAGTGAAAAATCTGTATAGGGATTGATTCACCACATATGTTGAATGAGTCCCAGTAGGGGTGTTTTGCAATTTTTTTAAAGAAATTATGAATGGTTTGTGATGTGTGTGAGGTTGTAAGGTGTAGACCTAAGATGGAGATGCAAAATTACAGAAATTTTAAAGGAAATTGTATGCAAAAATGCAAAGAAAATGCACTCTAAATTAGATAATAAGATGTTCAAAAAGTTGGGTTCACCAAAATGAACCATATATTTTTGGACCCAATGGAATCTCTAACTCTTTAGGGTTTTTCACCTAAAAGGAGAGAGATTAGATGCAAACATGCTAAGGGTTCATTCAAATTATGTTATGTATGATGTTGTATGAGCTAAATGGAATGATCTAAGTGTAGCTAATCTATGAAATTGATCGAATATGAATGCAAAACCTAAGAAACAAGCGATGTTTGAAAACACATTGTGTAATGCAACAATGAACTAGAAACAAATGCATAGCTAAACAAAAATGAATGAAACTTAAAGTGTGCACCTGAAACTTTGAAGGAGACTAGAAATTACTTTTGAAATGTTGTTGATGTTGATTTTCAGGCCTGGAGGGACTTATTCACCATTATGGGTGAATCAGTCCTAGTTTTGTAAAACTGAATTGGAGCTCGTTTCAGACAAAAGGGTATCTAGAAATACATAAAACCAAAAATTAACCTTGGGGTGGGACTCATTCACCACCCATGGTGAATCAGTCCAGTTTTGAATTTTTGAATATTCAAAGGTTGATTTCAGAGCTTTCGGTTTGCACTTCGGTTTCCTATAGGTGTCCACTTCTAAAACTATTGTATTTGGGCCTGAAAATGACTTTTTGTTGATATTTTAAATTGAATGATGAAGAGATGATTTGAATGAATTTGAAATATAATCCTCAATGATTCTTAAGCCTCCAAGAGTCCTAAATTTGCATACAAACAAGATAAGAAAGATAAATTGTTGATTGTTAAGGCATGGGGGTTTGCCTTGGTCAAACCCCGTTTAGGTAATTAAACCAAAATGATGAAATAATAGAATGAAACATGAAATAATGGAATATATTACCTTTACATGATGAATAATCTTGAAATTATACAACAATACATGAAGATTCGACCCTTGGATGCTTTAGAAAGCTAACTTGATGACTTCTAATGAAGAAACCCTAGCTTGCTTGACTTGGATAAGAAGATAGATGATAAATAAATGATAAGAGATGTGTGAATGATATAATGGATGTAAAATGAGGATAAAAATATTTATTTATAGAAAATTGTGCCTTAGCACCTGATAATACCTCATCACAGGCCGACATGTAGTGAAAATAAACTTTAAATTTCACTTTTTCTTGCTCAAAGGACAAAATGGGGGACAAATAGGACTCATTCACCACACATGGTGAATGGGTCCCACTTGGATGGGAGTGATTCGCCATGCAAGGAAAATGGGTCCCACAGGAGCCATTCTGATAGCTAAGAGGCCAAGGAATAAGGAAATAAGGTTCAAATTGCAACTTTGTCAGGTGTTTGATCAATTTAATCCTCGAGATGCATAATATGGGTTAATAGAGGTCTATTATTGATGATGTGAATGTAAAATAGGGCTTGGGACACATAATTAAATGTGAAAGTGTGATTAAATGCACTTTACAACACTAAAATGAGGTCCACACAGCCTAGGAAGGCACAAGAACCAGTGAACGTGTGAAACACATTACAACACTTGGTTAAAGTTAAATTTTCTTTACAAGCATTCTAAATTATTGTGATGATGTAATTAAAATGTTTTATAATGTTGAATTAAGGAGAAATAGGTTCATTAGGTCTAGAAAAGCGTGAAATTTCTTTACAAGACTACAACAACTTCACAAGACATTGATAAACACATTTTATTCAGTGTAGAAGGGTCCAAGACCTAGTGTGGATGCATGCAATTCCTCACAACACTTGAATCAAGGCCTCATTAATTAAATTTATCATTAATTATTCCCATGTCAAGCAAAGGGTCCTTTTTTCTACAACACATTTCATTTAAATCAGGGTCATTTCCATAAAGAGCATTATCAATACCATCCCAGGCATAAAAAAGTATCTTTGTTTCAGGTTCATAATTTAATTCTCCCTTCCCATTATTGTTCAAATTGAAACAAAATGTTTGAAAGGATGGATCAACTAATTCAAAATTGATATGATCAGTAGTGAGGTATTCAATTGCACCATTAAGTGATAGGTTTGTTGACTCATATGTGTAGGACTGATTGTAACTTGAACATTGCTCATGTTCAACCAAGTAGATTTTTTCATTTCCTTCCTCATTAGGACTTTGGCTAAAAACAATCATGTCCATCTCTGTCATAAAATATGTAAATCCCATCTCTTCTTCATATAATCATTCAAAAACAAGACCTTGCTGACTAGCATTACCAATCCCATCACTAAATTCAGGCTCCAGACTCTGAGTATAGACATTCTTGTCTTCAAATTCATCACCAATCATATTATTAGGATATTCGAATCCTGAAATAGTTGAATTACATTGCAAGAATCCATTACATGCAATCTGTTTATCTACTGGTGTGGACAAAATTTCATGAGCATTGACACAGTCATATACCTTAGGCAAGAAGGATGCCTTCAAGTTTTCCTCACAAAAAGGTTTGTATTCCTCATGAAAGTAACCAAAATTCTCATCTTCACTACCCTATTTATCAACCTTCAAAGGTACATCAACAATATTTGCAAGTATGACAAATCATCATCCATACTATTATGGAAACATTCATTCTCATAAACATCCCTACCCACTTCTTGGGTGAACCCTTGATCTTTATCAATAAAGTGAGCACCCTTGTCACTTTTAGACCTCATTATTTTTTCATAGTCATATTTAGCCTCCTCAACAATACTGATCCAATCAATTATCTGATCAAAATATTGAGGTTTCAATTCCTTGGGAAAAGCAATGAGCCCTAGCTCATAAATGTTATAGAATATGTCAATGCATATGGAATCTTCAGGTCATATCCTTTTAGGAATTTCTAACAAGGAATCTAAAAACCTTGCTAACAACTCATATGGTGATTCCTCACATTTCTTCATGCTGGACAACCTTTGAATTAATAGCTCTTGATCATCATTACTTAGATATTGTTGAAGTTGATTTCGAATCTGTTCATGATCAATATGTTGTGAGAATGGAAAAAATGAGATATCAAAAATATCATTACATCGATCATCCTTTTCATCCTTATTTATTTCATCTTCATGATGTGCATCTGGACAACAAACACTTGCAACCATATATTCGTTCATCATTGAGTATTTCATAGTGTTTTCAATATCCATAGCAATGTGATATGTCTGCTGTAATGTTTGAGGTTCCTTATCTCTTATCAAATAACTCATCTTATTGTCAAAAGCACCAAGATACACAATCAAACACTTTGCATCATTAGGTCTCAAGTATCTGGGAATATCTTTTACCACTTTCAAAAATATGAGGTTAAAAGAAGGAACCAACTCTTCTTCATCTCTTTGGATTTCCATAAATATTTTTCTTATCACACTTGGTCTAATCCTCTCACCAAATTTCTCCACAAACACTATCATGAAATCATTCCATGAAGCTATAGAACACACTAGTAAATATGAGAACTAGTCTCTGGCATTTTCTTTTAAAGATTGAGCAAAAATATTCATGACAACATCCTCATGATCTATCTCAAAATCACCCATCAAATCTATGAATGCATTTAGGTGTTTAGAATCTAACTCAGAATTGTGCCCTATAAATTTAGGTAAATGTTTCCTAATATCATCAAGAATCTTGTTAGGAAAACCTTGAATACCACCAAAACTTAATGGCTTATATCTCTCAATAGAGAACTTCCTTTGAGGGAACGATAGGAGTTGCATACCTGACATGCTTTTACTTGATGTTCCAAAGGGAAATATAGGGGAATGATACATTTCTCTTGTATATTCTTTATTCAATCTTCAAATATTAACTTCATAGTTAATGATAAACTGCCTCATCATGATTATAAAAATGCATAGCTTAAATATACTCATGCTTTAAAGTTTTCTAAAAGGAAAATTTTAGAGATAAGCATACTTCTTCCACCCAATTTAGATACTAAAAAATTTCACCTTAGAAGTATGCAAAATAACCGCCACTATTCCCTTCCCTAGTGCTTAATTCACTTAATAGGGAACAAAGTATTTCTTCCATGTCTCTAAAAATGTCTTTCATACAAATTTATTTCTTCTTGCAAACCAAAACAGGGGAAAATACCTAGATATATTTGTAGATATTCTGAATTATGCTTTGTCATGTTCTTTGCATAAAGTCACCACCTCCTTTGTAGAGGATCAAACTTCAACAATATGAGGTTTCTTTCACTAGTTGATTTCATTGTAAGCTTCCTTTTTCTCAAACAATCTTCACTGGCACAGAGTACTTCGGAGTCACCACCCACCTTTAGTGAGAACTTTAGTTTAGAACCTTCATGACTTTATCAAGGAAAAATGATCTCCTATAAGGGTTTTCTCAAGTAAGTTCCTAATAGAGTTTCCTTTTCTGTTTGTTATTTTTTATGAACCAAACTTAATCTTACAATTTACCTATGAACTTTCTAGAACTCAATTATTAGTAAAATTAAGGATTGGTCAACACATGGGAGATTTGATATATAACCTTTTCTCCCCTGCACTTTGGGCTCTGTGAAACCCAAGAGGGTAATCCCCAATTATGTGTTTAAAAATACCAGTGTGTCTAGGTATTAAACACAGAGTAAATAGATGATTCTCCTTGAATTTTTAACAAACACAACAACCTAAAGGTTTGTCTAACCTTCATGATAGTGCCTAACTTAAACAAGAGAAAATGTAATCCCTTAAATTTCATACACAACGAAAATAAGATTGATAAGCAATTTGATTTAAATTTTGTGATCAACTGTTGAATTGGTCACCACAATTGTAGCATAATTAATTTACTAAAACCAATGCTATATTCTTGGAATATAGTTAGACCTAGTACCCACATAATTAGATAACAATTTTTAAACATGATAACAACCAAAGCCTTGAAAACACTGCATTACAGTATTCCCACTTAACATCTCCATCATTTACTTCTTACTAGCATCCTTATACATGAATTATTTCAAACCTACTATTATATTCAAGAATTTACATCCATTCATTGAACTAATAAGCAAAAATACAAAAATACATCTATTGGAAACCAACAAAGACAAATACGATTACCATTGATTATATCATTCATAGTTCAATGTATAATCTGTACATAGGAGAGTGAACTACACAAAATTTATACCATTTCATTGTATATGTTATCACTATCATTATCAAAGAAATATGTATATATTGAATGACTTCATCCCTAAAACATATTACTAGAAAGTTCAGTATTCTCTTTCATCTTTGTGTGTGGCCCCTTCCAAGAAAAAATTATTGATTGACCTCTCTCTCTGTAATCAGCCTTGAAATCCCTTTTATAAGACAATGGAGCAACAAGAATTGCGCTGAATTACACATTTCATTTCACTTTCATTTCAAAATGAATTTCACCAAAATGTGAAAAAATTCCCCAAATAGTTACAAGTAATCATTTGTAGGACAGGGGAAAGCCAAAACCAAAACCCCAAAAACCGTTAGTCAAAGAAGACCCACCAGCCTTCCAAAATGCATC
This sequence comes from Sequoia sempervirens, assembly GCA_007258455.2. Taxonomy (NCBI): domain Eukaryota; kingdom Viridiplantae; phylum Streptophyta; class Pinopsida; order Cupressales; family Cupressaceae; genus Sequoia; species Sequoia sempervirens. The sequence goes on along the minus strand of VDFB02020444.1, from coordinate 40,790 downwards.
GCTATCACAACACCAAAAGCTTGTAAGTTCACATTGAACTAGGAAGTGTCACCATCAACACCAAAGGAATAAATAAGCAGAAACCCACCAACCAAAGGAAACGAGTCAGCACAAAGGACCAAAAAATTGAGCACCAACTTAGAAAGGAAACAGGGCGCTACTTTTCCTCGTCATCGACAAAGTAAGTATGCCTGCTTGGTGTCCTTATTGAAAGTGGAGTAGCCATTACCAAATCATCTTCAAAATAAATCAAATTAGTCATGGCCATGAGATACTAGTGGTAGCCTGAATCAGTTTTAGCTCCACTATCAAAAGAATCATCAAAGACTTCAATGGGAGAATGATGACGTCCCATATAAGCACGGTGATACTTATTATTTTTTGCAGCTCCCCTCTTAGGCCTATCAATTTTATTCTACTTACCCTTGACCAATTCCTCAAAGATAATTCATCTTCTCTGATGATAAGCACACTTGAGAACACCTCGTGTAGACTTCTTATCAACCCTTGTTTTCTTCTTCAGAGTCACAGGGACTTGAGGCTTATCTTTTTCATTCTAGGGAAAGTCACCCTAAGACTCGAGAGGGTTGAGTTGCTTGGACCTTTGGACTAGGCTAACATACACACTTACCTTACCCATTCTTGACAGAGCAACTTACCAAATTTCCTAAGGACAAAGACATTACCCTTTACATAAAAATAGCTAGCTCAAATTCTACAATTACTAAGAACACTTCACACACTTACTCCCAAACTCTTAATTCTCACAAACAAAAATGGTGAGAATAACAAACATGAAATATTCATTAAATAGAGCAGGGTATGTGCAGGATCATCATGGAAAAAATAGGCTATTAAGTGGCAAAAAATTCAAAAAAATTAGAGTTAGGCAACTTGACATAAAAATTTGAATAAGTTATCTCTATTATTTTAAAAATATGTAAGAATAGAATCTGTAGCAAATTGAATGTAGTTTCTAAACTACTGGTTTATTTAAAAAAAAAAAAATCTATTTGGTAAAAATTTGAAATTTCAATGTAGTAGTACTTAAATTTTAGGGAAAAAATAAGTAGGTGTCTGTCTGACCACCCTAACCACAATAAAATGATAATATTTTTTTATACGATTTTAGATATAAGTAGAGGACTTATGTCCTGATGTGATGCATATTTTTTTGTAATTTTTTTCAAGTAAATAATTAATTATGAAGTTTTTGCTACAACTTTTCAAAAATATGAAAACTAGTATGTATGACCACCTTAACTTGGTCAAAACTTCATGAAATTCAAATTTTATTTTTTTAATCTTATAGTATGTGAAGCATAAAATGTGACACATGTTTTAGATTCAAAAAATGTGATACCATTTGAAAGCTATAGATTTTTTCAATCAGCCTATCAATCATGAATTTAGTCGTAATTCAAATAGAAAATGAATAATAATTATTTATTAAATTCAAAGTAAAGCATAATTTATATTGGTGGAAATTTGAGAATATCCTTTAGAAACCCATTTCATTTCATCAAATTTGGGTAAAAAAAAGTTGTCACCCACGTACACTACACATACCCATCATATCGCCAGTTTTTGGCCCATCATAATCTTGCACATACCCAAAAAATGGAGAGTTTCTATAGTAATGTTCCAAGAAAGCTTGTGTGAGAGCACTAAAAAATAAATTACTTTGATTTTGAACCTTAGCTGTCGATCATACTTTGAGTAAATCAATGGATAACCAATCTGAATGATTAATTATGAAAAAATTAGATGCATGCACTTGATGCTTCTCCTTAATCAGAAAAATCAAGTGGATAGACATTCACTTAGGTTGCACATTAATCACATGCTTAGCATTTAACAAAACCTGTCATGTCACATTTACTCACTCGCTCGTGGGAATTAGTTTACTTGCAATTCATCACAGTAAGACAACGGGAAGCAATCATGATTTAACCTTAGAATACCAGCCTATACTTTTCCTTACTTAAATTTCACCTTCCCACATGTACCAGTGCTTGACAGATTTGACGGACACAATCAAAAGTATTTCCCAAATGTCATATGTGTTCCCAAGAATTGGCTCTAATTTGGTGCCATTTTTATCTTAGAATAGTCTCAGCCAATATTTTAGTTGCACTCTATCTCCACTTAAATACATCGAGGCCTTTGAAATGTTCCGCGTGGTAGTCGCCTGCTTGCCTGTTGATAAATAGGAGATGCAAGTGGGCCACTAACGAGATGGTGAGGAGCAGTCAGGATTGATCCACGTCACCCATCATCAACTGTTGATCTCCATCCTTATAAAGCATACACCATCTCCAAAGCCTGGCATGTCCCTCCATGAAGTGATAGGTGTCACCTTTCCTGCTAGCCCATGATATTTTATAAGTATTAAATAAAATTTGGCAGGGTGGCAGGGAGTGGTGGAGATTTGAACACATCACCCAACAACCACTGTAGATCTCCTTTAGACACCATTTTCTGATCACAAGAAGATATCAATCCCACCACATAAAAGTAACATGTGTCTAGCACTTGCTAGCCCATGTGATTAATTCTCCTTAATGCACAAAATGAATGGGCGTGCAAGGAACGACCCAGATGAAGACGTGTGTTGAAACATCTGTCATTGATTTTTATCGAAGCTCTGCATACTAACCCTATAGAAGCAATGGTCCCACTGTTTGAAATGACACATGGCAACTATCCACCAACACGTTTGAATATTTTAATGAAGAATAAAATAGAGTGGGCACGTGGGGAATGGTCGAGATTCTCCTGCATTGATTGAACGGTCATCTCAAAACTAAAATCTACATATGCCGCAAATGTTAACTTTAAAAGTGGTCCATTACTAGGCCGAAGGGAATTTGACCCTTAAGAATGAAAACTTAATAACTAAGAATTTAAATATGAAATTTCAAGCCCAACCATAGGAAAAATTTAAGCACTAAAAAGGGAATTTGGTGACGAACAAACCTAAACCTAGGGGGAAGGTGAAAATAATGATTCTAATGGCATAAGTGGTGTCTTAGACAACCAGAGACTAGGAGCAACAAGTCAATGTAGAAATAGAGCACCCAAGGGTTTTTAGAATCGTATGTCAATTTTGAAGGGTTTTGGTAACACAAACCCTAAAACAATGATGAAGACCATAACCCTAAGCCTAAAATGAGGGTTTAAGACAAATTTGTAAGTTTAAAAATGGAACCAAAGAATTTTTTGGAAGGGTTCCATCAAAACCCTTAATACATTAATCCCTCAACCTTTAATCCTTTAATCCCTCAACCCTCTACCCTATACATTAAACCCTCAACCCTCAATTCTCAACCCTCTACCATATACATTGGATCCTCAACCCTTAAACCCTAAACCCTAAAACCTTAAACCCTCTACCCTATACATTAGAAAATTAACCCTAATCCCTCAACCCTCACCCCTCTACCCTATACATTAAACCCTTAACCCTAATACATCAACCATATACCTTAAACCCTAATTTCTTAACCCTCAAACCTTAAAACCTCAACCCTCAACCCTTAAATCCTAATCCCTTAATCCTCAACCCTAAACCCTATCCCTAAAGCCTTTACCCTCAATTGTTAAACCTTAAACCCTAAACCCTATCCCTAAATCCTCAACCCTTGACACTATACCTTAAACCCTAATCCCTCAACCCTTAACCCTTAAACCATAATCCATAAACCTTTAAACCATAATCTCTCAACCTTTAAACCCTTAAACTATAAACCCTCAAACCCTAATCCCTCAACCATTAAACCCTTAACCCTTAACCCTTATATCCTTATCCCTTAAACCCTAAACCCTCAACCCTCAACCCTCAACCCTTAAACCTCAAAAATCAACCCTAATGCCTAAACCCTCAACCCTTAAGCCATAAACCCTACAAGCTACAACCACAACCCTCAACCCTATACTTAAGCTCTAATCCATAAACCTAATATCTTAAACCTTAATTAACCTATACAGGCTATACACTTAACCTTGGATACTCAACCCTAAACATTATCCATCAACCCTCAAACCTCTACCCTATACCCTATACCCTCAACCCTATACTTATGCCTTAAATCCTCAACCATCATCCATATGCCTTATACCCTCAACCTTAAACCTTGAACCCTATATCTTAGACACTCAACCTTGAACATTATCCCTCAACTATAAACTCTCAACCCTCAACCCTATACCCTCAACCATATACTTAAGACCTAATCCCTTAATCCTCAACCCTATACCTTAAACCATAAACCCTACACCCATAAACCATCATCCCTATGCCCTATAACTTCACCCTTATACCCTAAACCATGAATATTGTCCCTCAACCCTATACTTAAAACCTATACCATATGTACTCTCAACCCAAGTCACCTTATGCCTTATACCCTCAATTTGTATCGTAAACCCTAAAACTAATATCCTAAACCCTAATCCCTATACCTTAAACACTTAATCTTATACACTCAACAAGATGAATATTATCTTTCAACTATAACCCTCCAGCCTCTACCCTGTACACTCAACCTATTACTTAAGCCCTAATCCATCAACCCTTAATCCTATATCTTAAAATCTAAACCTAGAAACCTCAACCCTCATCTCTATAATCTATACCCTCACCCTTATATACCCTAAACCCAAAACCCTTACATACATACATACAACCATACATACATACATACATAAAGCATACATACATACACACATATGTAAATATATACATACATACATATAAGCATACATGCATACATACATATAGGTATATGGGCATACATACATACATACATACAAGCATACATACATATAGGTATATGGGCATACATAAATACATACATACATACAAGCATACATACATACATACATACATACATACATACATACATACATACATACATACATACATACATACATACATAAAGACATACATACATACACATATATATACAAACATACATATATCAAACATACTTAACAAACTTGCAAAAAAAAAATCCAAGACATAGCACGAGCGCGTTATAACGTGCTCACGTTATGTCAAGCTTGAGAAACATGCAACAAATTTTTGCAAAAAAGAGAAAAATACAAAACAAAACATAACATGAGCGTGCTATAATGTGAGAAAATTATAACATGCTCATGTTATATCTTGCTTTGGGAATCCCCAAGCATTAGGCTTGGGATTTGCTTTAGATTTCCAGCCCAAAGGCTTGGAGTTCCTTCCTAACATCCAAAGATGTGTTTTTGTAAATTCCACAAGATTTCACATAATCTTGTTCATGCTAACCAGATCAGGTTTGCACATATTTCAAGGTTGAGTAAATCGAACACTTGGGTAACATGTTAGGCTCTCTCTTAGCTATTTGACGATGTATTTTTTCACATTTTGACAATGTTAAGGCCTTCATCTTTAATTTATTTTGTTTGTGTCCATTTTTTGTCAGAAACTAGTGTTTGGTATTTTTTACTTTATTTTTAAACTGTTCATTGAAATTTCAAATAAATTACACTTTTATCAACTAAACTCTATTCTACACATATTCATTTTTTTTTTTTTTGATTAGTTTTCAAATATTATAGGGGTAGCATGGCCAAAATTCTATTTTTTAGGCAGTGTCAACTTTGAAAATTAGTAAAAAATTAAATATTCATTAAAAATTATCAAATAAATCAGGCATAAACTACATGCTATTAGCTAATTTCTCATTGAAGAAATTTTAAAAATACCAAAAAAAATCAACCTTTTGAGAGAGCCACAAAAGATGCTATGTTATGTTTTTTTGACAAAAACAACACCAATTTCTGTGGCTCCCTTTTCTAAACTCCTTAATCTCTACCATTTTCAAAAAGAATTAGTAGTTTAGAAAATAGAATTGAAGTACTATGAACATTGTTTTGGTTGCATCTTAAAATTTTGAGTGTAACTAGATCGTCAATTTCTTATCCAAGGTCAATACTTCTTGATTTCAAAAAACAAGTGGCCACTTAAGACCCCTTTTTAGCCCTCCATCTTTCTGCACTTACCCCTCTATACCCAATATCCTAAAACCTAATCCCTATACCCTATACACTTAACCTTATACTATAAATCCTAAACATTATCCTTCAACCCTAAACCTTAAACCCTGCATTCAACGTTGTACTCGAAACACTAAATCCTAAACCCCAACCCTAAACCCTATATTGAATATCCAAAACTCCTAATCCCTATACCCTATACACTTAACCTTATACCCTCAACCCTAAACACTATCCCTTAACTTTCAACCCTATACCTTAAACCCTAAACCCTACACCCTCAACTCTCATCCCTATACCCTAAAGCCTCAATCTAATACCCAAAACCCTACACTTTAGAGCTTCAAGTTGACCACTTTGGTGTATAAATTTGACACACTTTTTAAATCCACTTTGCGACCCCTCCTAATGGTGAATACTCACTCTAGGGAAGTGGATGCCACAATAAATTCTAAATTAGAGGAATTTGAATCTAGTATCTCCTCTCTTATTGATACCATATATTTGATTAGGATTCCATTCAAGTGGTTAATTCTATTACATCCTTATATGAAGAGGAAATCTTTTGATCTACTTCCTCTATAATGTGAAAGGTTAAACCTAAAATAACACATACATAGATACATAAATACAAACATAAATACATACAAACATATATATACAAACATACATACATACAAACATACACTCATACATACAAACAACATACAAAAAAAAGTTAAAATAAGGCATGGCACGAGCATGTTATAATGTGCTCATGTTTTTGCATGCTTTGGGAATTTTCAAGCCTTAGGCTTGGATTTGCTTTGGATTTCCAACCCAAAGGCTTGGACTGACTTTCCAACACCCAAAAATGTGTTTTTCTAGATTCTAACAAAATTCACATAAACTCGAGCGTGCTCTCCATCAAGTTTGCAAATGTTTCAAGGTGAAGTAAAAAATACCTGGGTAATGTTAACCTATCTCTTAGCTATCTAACCATGTAACTATTTTCACATTTTAACTATGGTAAGGCTTTCTTCTTTAATTTATTTTGGTTGTGTATATTTTTTTTGTCAAATACCAATGTTTGATATTTCTTACTTTATTTTTTAACCGTTCATTGAAATTTCAAATAAATTACATTTTCAGAAACTAGACTCCATTCTACACATATTAAAAAAAATGAATCTTTGATTAGTTTTCAAAATTTTTAGGGGGGAGCATGGTCAACTTTCTGTTTTTCAGAATGTGTTCACTTTGAAAACTAGTAAAAAATATATATTCATTAAAAAATTATCAAAAAAGTTGGAGATAAACTACATGGTGTTAGCTAATTTCTCATCGAAGCGATTTTTAAAATACTAAAAAAAAGTTAACATTTTAGGGGGGTCACAAAAAATGCTATCATGTTTTTTGAAAAAAATAGAACCAATTTGTATGGCCCCCCTTTTTGAACCCCTTAATCTCTACCATTTTCAAAAAAAAAAAATAGTTTAGATAGTAGATTTAGAGCACTATGACTCTTTTTTTTTTCTTGCATCTTAAAATTTTGAGTGTAACTATCTTCAATTTCTCGTCCAAGGTCAATATTTCCTGATTTCAGAAAAAAAGTGGGTACTTAAGACCGCTTTCTGGCCCCCCATCTTTGAGCACTTACCTAGTGACAGTTCATTGGAAAGTGGAAACATCATATAAATTGGTTACAAATGGAAAAGGATTCATTATGGATGATAAGATAGATAGAATTCTTGCTTTTAAGAACATAATGGAGGTTGGGGTTTCAAAGGCCATTATTGCCATTCAAAGACTTGCATGTTTGATTTTTTGCATGCATTTGTAGCCCAGATTTTTGTAATAGTGGTTTTGTGACCATATAGTTGTATTTCATTTGATTGCATGTATGTAGATGATTTTTGAGAGTATAATAAAGTTTCATGTTTGTTGTTCTTTAATGTTATTGTCTATGTAAGGTGTGTTCGAGGGAGAGTATCCCTTCATTAGTAAGAAAGACATTTAGACTCCAAAGGATTTTTTCTCCAAACCCACGATTAGCATCATGTTTTGAGAAGTTTTCAAAGACAAGTTTGGCTTAACCTCTTTAGATTGGGAAACCTTTGAAGGATCCATCAATGCCATTTCGATTGATATGCTTAATAAAATTGGCATTCATTCCTCCAAACCTTGGTGGAAAGATTCCAGAAGTGGTGTCCAAATACAACTTTTAGGATTTACAAGCCTTAGCTTGCGTACTTGTGGCTTTTGCCTCATCTTTTGATGGTTAATAGTTTGAACCAAAGACAACACTTGTAGTCACTTGTTTCAGTTTGGCACTATAGATTTATCAATGTGTGGGCTGCAATTGTTTAACCCAAGCCCACCCACTTTGCTTAGTGTATTCTTTCCCAAGGCTTACCTATGGGTTCTAAGCTCACCCACCTTGGGGTTCCTCACCCTTGTTGCCCATTTTGTGGACAACCAGAGACTTTCAAGCACCTCTTTTGGTTTTGTTCTAGAGCTCAACAGTTGTGGAATTGGATTCTTGATTTCTTTCAACCCTTTTGGCCAAAACCTTTCTCATGCCATATGGTTCTTTTGGGGGATTGAACCCACATAATTCCCTACAAGTATAACCAGATTTAACATGTTTTTAGGGTGGAAATCCTCTTCAACATTTGGAAATATCAAAATATTGTTATTTTTGCTCATAGCTAGATTGATAAGCATGTTTCACTTTTTGCTAAAGCTATTATATGCTCTAATGTGTTAATGCAAATTCAAGTGCAAGCTAATAAAGTTGCACTCGAAGTGACTCAACTTTAGGAGCTTCTAGATCATTGGGGGAATGCCTGTTGCACTGTTGCTTGCATCTCACCTTCTCTTGCTTTCTCGTGAGGTTGTTCACCCTCTCGGGGATGTCATCGGGGTAGGAGTGGCTCCATTCGGGAGTCTTAGGTGGCTCGTCCACATCCTCCTGCCCAGACTCAGCGTTGTAGTGGTTTGCGATTTCACAGGTGTTCGCCCTCCCCTCCTCGGGTTGCTTTGGGGTGGCCTTCTGGAGGGGCTTTTGGCAGTGGTGCTCTAGTGGAGCTCCTAGTTGGCCAGTTGCCGACTCTTCCAAGTGGCTCTTGTTTTTGGAACTATTGATTTCTCCCACTTCGCAGGAAGATAAAAACAATGATGATGAGGGATGTCCTGATGTCACTCTAGACCCCGCTGTTCTATGGGGTAGGTCGGATAACAAGAACCCTCCCGCCTCTATTGACACTGCTCTCGCTGCTTAAGCGGCCAATGTGATTTTATGAGCTGAGCCCATGTGACTTTCCGATATGTGCCTTCTTACCATTGCCCCTTTTTTTATAAATATATATATTTTTATATATATTAATAAAAAATGACACCTATTCATTAAAAAAAAAATTATTAATTAAAAAGTAAAATTTAAAAACCGTTAAATGAAGGGTTTTCTTATTATTTACATTTCAATTATGATGAGATGTCTCGAGTATTAAGTATAAAAATTTACACTGCTTGTCAATAATAATGCATAATCATACTTGTGTATTGTTAGATACGAGGATGTCTAGAAATGTTGAGAAGTACTTATCTATGGACATTTAGCGTAATGGTATATTGCCTAACAAATTATTTCTACAGCCATCGCTTCACTTGTCCATAGCCATACATCCCATATACAGAAAAACCTCTGTGTGCTTATATATTTGGAGCAGCGAGAAGGCTCTGTTACATTTTCTGTCTGAAACATTGAGATTCTCATGATGATTTTATATTGAGTGTTAGTATTATAGGACCTCATTTTCTGCTACTTTTACAAAATGTCAGAAACATTGAACAATGAGAAGGCAGTATATACTGGCTCATACTCCTATTGCTTCTCTCAAAAATGTCAAAAGCATCGAACAGGGATAGTGAGATGTAACTTGCTTAAACTTTTACCCCCTCCCAATCAAAAAGACTGAAAAAAGAAAAAAAGAGCTTCATATAAGTCTATATAACATAGAGAATCGCCTCTGTGTACTGTGTAGTGGTTTGTTTTATTGTTTTGTTTCTTGGTGTTTCTTGCTGATCTTGGTTGTTTTTCACTTCTTTTTTAAGAGTTTGGTCCTTCTAATTCATAAGTCGTGTTTATTATAATCAAGAACATACATAACTGCACAATAACTCGTGTTTATTATAATCAAGAACATACATAACTGCACAATCTCTTATAACTCTTATAAGTAATAAAATCTCTCTCATACAATCACAAACTCAGTTACAAAACAAATTTAACCTAGAAAATATAAAATTCTGATCAATCTACAATTAGAAAAGGCTTTTGTTTGAGTTACCTCTGAAGTGATACCACTCACTGTTAAAACAATGAACATTAAGCTATAGATATGAATATCAATAATTTTTAAATAGATAATTAAATATTAAACAGTTCAAGAATTTAAAGTAAAATTTCTCAAAAATAAATAAATTTATTTACCATTTAAATAAGTAGAGCATATACATATCATCCATCTCTCAAAATTCTAGTAAGTTTTGGAACAAAAGTTTAACAAGAAATCATGTTAGAAGTAACATGAGAGCTCCAGCAAAAGATGTAGCCAAGGACAACCTGTCAACTCCATTTGTGCACTGTATCACAAGATGTCGGCAAGTCATCCTTGGCTGCACAAAATGCTGGGGACCTGCATGCAACTTTAGACATGAACAGCAATGCCTTAACAAACACTTGCATATTGATCTCACGCAGAGAGATGTGAATTTTATAGGAGATGGAGAAGCAAGAGCAATAATGAACTTCTCAGACAAGATGCGAATGTTACCCATCAAAGAAAACACCTCCAAAATGTTGTTTCCCGGGACAAATGACCCATCAAATTAATCACGTCAGCCAGTTAATAAGTAATGATAACCGGATGACCCTGTCTTACCCTTGCACCAATAAAAATAGTAAAGTAGCAAAAATGAAAGCCTTTTTACCAGGATACGTTTTCAATACCATTCACACTACTCAAAATCAGATTTGTCAAATCATGATAAGCCAAGCATTTAAGCTGGTCTACCATTTGTTGCTAAATTACTAGCATTTGTTACAGTTAGAATTGTCTTTTCTTGGTGATAAGAACAATGTAATCTCTGAGAGATTGCTAAGAGCCAATTCTTTAGTCTCGATCATTCCATTCTATGGTGAATTGTACAAAACTATAACATTGAACCGGACCAAGGAAACAAGTAGGTTATCCGGGGAAATGTATATGACTTACATTCGGTAATAAATCAATACTTCAAAGAATTTACCCTTCAACAATTCAATTTGTCTGTACTAGCGATATCTAGTTACGTTGTATTCCTTCCATCTCTCATTGGTGGAACCCACCAACACTGTGAAGCACCTGTATATTAGGTATGCATTTCAGTAGGTAGAAGGAGGTGATGAGGAGAGAGCAGCGTGCATTTCCATAAAAGGAATAAAGACAAACAATCATATAAAAGAAGGGCAATCCCACTGGAAGAAATTACCATGGCAGTGGCACTAATGTGGAGTCCCATCATACTGTATGTTTGCCGATCTTTACAGCTCAATCTTCTGTCATATACCCTCTCATCTAGTGGCATGGCGACACTTTGTATTATTCCCACCACCAAATCTGCCTCCACTCATGATCTAGCCTAGTGTTGTTTTGTTCCTATTGACTTTTGTAAATCTATGTTCAATAATGAATAATTGTGCTGGTTGAAATTTAAGGGTGGATTGTTTATCTTGAGCAATGGTTTCCTGTCTCATTTTGATTTGGTTGGATTTAACCATTACTTTGAAGTTAAACGGTAACATCAACTTCTTATTTTATAAAAAAAATATGTTGATAAGGTTTAAGTTTTTTATTATTTTTTGTATGTCAGTTTTTAATAGTTTTTATTAATATATTCATGTCATTATATTCTCTGTCTTGTTGTTATTATAGTTACACTTCTTTGTATAATAATGCATTATCACAATCAACAAACTTTTAACCTACAAATATATAATATTTAAATTCAGCTGATTTGAGCCTCATTAATTTTAACCTAAACTAAAATGTGACAAAAGATATTATACTTAAACAATCAAATTTATTGAGAAATGAGATATGAATGTAATAATTGAAGAAAAAAATATATGAAAATCTGAAAGGTAGGTACAAATGATTTAATATTAATTATTTTTGAATGCAAGGAAAATAAAGCAAGACAACAAACATTAAAATCAAACAATGAAAACACTTTAGTCATGCAAACTTTAGATTGAGCGTCATGTGAAGCTATGTTTGTGGTGGATGTGGGTGCTCATTTTGCTAGCATAACTATATTCCTTGGATGATAAAACTAAGAAAGCGATGCATAAAAGGGTGATATGGAAATGATGGATGGTAGGTTTGATTTAGAAATTTCTAGAGAATTAGGTAAACAATTGAGATTCAACCATGGATTACACAAATCCAAAATTGGGGGAGCTAATGAGGAGAGATGGCAAGCACAAAAGATTTTATACTTTTAAAGTTAAAATAATTATTATTGCTCAGCTCAAATTGATTGATGAGTTAATTGTTTGCATGAAGCAGTTAATTAAATGCATGATGGTGTCAGGGGAAGTTGACTATTTAAATGAAATAGTTAATTGAGTTCATGAGGTGAATGAAATAAATTAATTGATGAGTGAGATTGAGAGAATGATTGAGTGGACCAAATAGACTAGGTAGTTAACTAGGTGAAGTAGATTATTACATATGATTTAATTATTAAATAAATAAATTATAGGTGCATATTAGGTGAAAAATAATATCTATTAACTATTAATGGATAATATGTGAAAAATAAATGGATAACTATTAGATAATATTAACTCAATTTTAATTAAATAATATAACTTATTTAATTAAATTATCAAATATTAAGAATAACAACTGATAATTGAATAATAAAAAAATGATGTATGCTATGATAAGTGATGAAATAATGATTTCAAAGCGAATGCTAGATTTTAGTGCCTACTCACCAAGAAGTAGACACAAAATAGATAAAAGAAAAGTAGCTAATAATAAATGGATTCAAAGATATAAACAAAATCGTAATATTCCCTAGTCATGTGGAGGAAATGATGAAAGATTGGGTGATGAGATGATGTCGCCCCTTCTAAGAGGCGAGACATGTAAAATTTGTATGTGTGAGCTCTCAAAAGAAGAATGATAAGAAGAATGGATGCAAGAAAAGTGAAAGGAAGTAAAAAATGAGGAAACATAGTTTTATTTGACAAAATGAGTATTTTGAATTGATTTATTTGTTGACATATATAAAAAACCTTATTTTGATACAGTAATGGATGTTATGCACCAGGATATAGAAGACAAAGATTCTAATGTATCAAACACATGGATTGATCCACAAGAAAAAAACAAACAATATGATGCCTTGACATTTGTATGCAAAATGATATTCTTGGTGGATATGTGGTGAGATAAAAATTAGATGCAAAGAGGAGTTCACATCACATATCAAGGTGATTGATCTTGATGGGTCTTGTGAGAGAACAACCAATAAACATGGCACATAGATTGTTAATTGAGCTAGAAGACATGGACCAAGATTTATTCCAAAGTAAGAAGTAATCGCTCACCCCCAATGGAAAAAAATGCATGGAATGCTATGGATGGATGAGTGGACTACTATGACGAGGATGAATTATTAGGTGGAGGATGGTGTTTTTGAAAAAAAATTCACCATGCTACTTGTCCAAGGCATTACAAAAAGTGGTTTTCACTAGAGGGCATTTTTTACTTTTTTTTTGTACTTTTTATTAGAATATTACTTAGACTAGGAATACAAATTCTTGAGGTACATGATGTTGATGGGATTGTTGAGAACTTCACCCTTATGGGTAGCTAAGTGAGATGATCTTAAACCATACTTAGTGATTATTACATCTTAACTCCTTTGCACAGATAAAGACATTTCTGAAGAGCCACCAAAAAGGGAAGTCGAAGCACGTTCCCTAGAAATGGCAGCTAATGAATCAATAGGGGTTGCCTTAGCGACCCCACCATTTGAGACGACCGAAGGGGGCGTCCCAAGACCCAGAGATTCATAAGCAGCCACCTCACAAACTTTAGGGGTTTCAACAAGGTATAGTGGAAGGATGTTATCATGGAGAAAGTATAGATATTATGATACTAGGGATTGTTGGGATGAACAAGTTCATAAAAAAGTTCCAAATCAATGGCATCATATTTGGGGACCAATAGGGTTTTTAGCAAGAATTCACAACTAGTACTATCAGGTGACATAACTAGGATAGATTTGATGGTGGCCATGGCATTTGCTGCTTTGTTGTTGATTCTAGGTACTTTCTCCAATTGGATGGAGGTGAAGTATTCATTGAAACCATGTACCATTTTTTGTCAGTGATTAACTTTTCATATTTTTTTAATATTCACTGTTTACTTGGTTAGTGAATAGCTATGAATCCCCATAAACCAATAATTTTTGGATGTTCCACTAGATTGGTATTTTGAGACCATTGATAAGGGCCTCATATTCTACTATTTTTTTTTGTGCATGGGAAAGATAATCTAAAAAATTTAGGTACGAAATCACCTTGACGAGTGACCAAAATTGTTCTTGTGCTTAATCCTTTGTGGATATATGAACCATTAAAATATAATTTATAGGACTCTAAATCATTAAGAGAAAAGATAGAATCATTAGGAAAGTCCACAATGAGAAAAGGATTATCAATGAGAGGTGAGTCTACAAGTTGTTCTTCCATGACCAATCCCTTGATTATTTTTTGTCTACATATTCTATATCAAATTTAATGAGCAACATGACTCATTTTTCTATATGACCTATGATAGATGATTTTGAAAGAATATATTTAGTCTAGGTCAATACTAGTGATGATCTTGATCTTATGACTTAGCATGTAGTGTCATAGTTTTTTAGAAATAAAATGAAATCTAAATATGCATGATCCATGGGTGTATAATTAAACCCATACACCACTAATTTACTATTGATGTAGTAAAAATACCTTTCACAACCCTCTAGATCATGTTATGCTAGAAGTACCCCTAGGTTGATTGATGTATAGAGATATGTAGTACAATAATGACCAGTTTCCTTATGATTGGAGTAAAGAGAACTGGTGATAATGCAAGATACTCTTTGATTTTATTAAGTTCTTGTTGAAAAGATTCATCCTAGTGAAAATCATTATTTTTCTTTAGGAGGTGAGAAAATGACAAAACTTGTTTTCTAGTTGTAATGAACCTTTTGATAGAATAATTTTTCTCTAAATATTGCACAATTATTTGAGATTTTTTGGACATGAAATCTCTAAGAAATCAACATGAACTTGTGGCTATATGAAATTCTATGCCTAATTGATAAATAATGAATCCTATATGTTTCCTAGATGTGACACTAAAGACACATTTATTAGGATTGAGTTTTAGCTTAAATTCTCTCAAAATTTTAAATATATGCTCAAATTTTTTTGGGTGACCTTACATGTTTTTTGACTTAGCTAATAAATTGTTCAATTTTTTTTCCATGATATGGTGTAACATATCATGAAAGATGATTGGAATTTCTCTTTGATAAGTAGGCCCTACATTTTAAAGCCCAAATGGCATGAATTGATAACACAAAGTACCACAAGGAGTGGTAAAGGCTATTTTATGTTGATCTTTAGGGGAAATATAAATATGATTATATCCCAAAAATCCTAGGGAAAATATCTCATGTCCTATGGTAAATTCAATTATCATCTTTGTGTTTGGAACCACAAAATCATATTTTTGACATGGTCAGTTGAGATCTCTGAATTTTGTGCAAAATCTATTTCTCTTAAGTTTTTTAGTAATAGGGACAATGTTGGAGATCTATTCTACATAGAAAATTAGTTTGATAAAAACAACTCCAATTGTTTTTATGATGTGGGAAAAAGGGATCTAGGGTCTAAATCACACTTTCTCCTACATTACATTAGAAAAGAATAAAAAATGATCATATACACCCACTTGGCTATTAACCTCAATGGAAGAGCTAAAATGATGGATTAGGGTTTTGGTTCTTCTTTAGTGAGGATGATATTGATTTGACTAATTAGAGTTAACTTGATTTGATTATACAAATGCATATCTAGGTCAACTATGAAGGTACAAAAAGCTAATGTAATTATAGATAATTGCAAAAATGAAAGATAAAAATGGATAGTAGAACAATAGAGTGCAGAGACAGAGGAACCTAACATGTAATTTATTGTTCAAATTGCTTGGAAATGTGTAGTGGTTCCCTAAAATAGAGAATTCGAAACTCAAGAATCAGTGAAAAGATCTTGAAAGGTCACAATCTGTAGGTTCTTCCTTCCTGGGTGTAGCTTTGGAACTTCATTTGTTGATGATTAATTCCACTTGCCCTAATTTATTGAAGTAGGAGGCTTAAATGCTTGATTTTGCAATAAGGTCTTCAATATTTTCCCAAATCCACTTTAGATCTTCTACCTATACACAAGAGAGGGGAGAAAGGGTTGTGTCATATAGGGGCTTTCCTTAGTCAAACCCTGTTTTGGTGTTTCCACCTCCACAACAACTATGATGATTACATAAAGAGTGCTTACCCTCAATTGGGTAGATGAAAATGGATAAAAACAAGTAATAAGTGAAAAGTGTTGCAACTTACCACTCAGATCTACTTTCCTTGATGGACTAAAGTGTTTACTCATCTCATGCAAGGAGAATCTATTGTTTGATTGAAGGCCTTGCAAGTGTTAGTACTCACACAACAAGTGAAGATAAAACATGAAAAAATCACATATAAAATTGACGCATTGCAAACATGAATCTTGACTGATAATAAGTGATTTCAATTCCACTTATTTTTCTCTTGACTTCTTTTCAAGATGCTTAATTTAGAATATAAATTGCCTAGGATTTCAAATGGTGAAAATGACTTGTATTTATATGTATTTATTCATTTCTCGTAAAATTAATTATCAAATACTACAAATGAATTTAAAATTGTAAATGTTAACGTTTTGATAATAACATATTTAAAATTGGGCCAAAATAGGTTGGTCAAGGGTGGTACTACCCTAGACCAAACCTATTTTGAAATTTCAATTGTCGTTAATTAATCAATAATTAGTTTTAATTCCCAATTTTATCTCGATTTTCCAAAAATGATAATAAAACGAGAAAATTATTGTAAGGAAGCTAATGTAGAAGAACAACTTCCTACACTAATCTTGAGAGGAGGATAATACAAAACTTTATAGATCTTTAAAAATTATAGAAATTTAAACAAAAATAAACATAAATATCATGCATACAACACATGATTTACATGGGTAAAGCCTTTTAGGAGAAAAACCCCACTCCAAAAGCTTCCCAATATATTATTTAGAAATCACAAAGATTAGAAAATAATTACAAAGAAAGATTCTCACAAGAGTACTACCAAGCAGAGATCCAAAGGAAAATTGTCTGCTATCAGACTCTCAGAATACACCATAGTACACAACTATAATATAATGCGCTCATAAAATAGGGTTTCCTTCTAGTTAAAGTCAAGCTAAAAAAATATCGACAATACCTTATGTAATTGCAAGGTTGGGACATATTTTCCTAACAATTATGAGCATAATTAGGTCGAAGAATGTAGGTGAGAGATAAACCTAGTGTCAAACTATTAGGGGTGACAATTTACTATGCTACATTTGTTAGACACACATGACAACTAAGGTGGGGGGTGAATCAATTGTACATTAAAAAATTCAAACCCTCATTGACCTTCAAACCCTTATTATGCATCAACACATGAATGTAAAATAATGAAACATAAACACATTCACAACCATACACGATAGAACACTAGATTTATGTGGAAAACCCTAATTAGGGAAAACCATAGCGAGGATTAACTCACATATATATGAATAACATGTTGGAAATTGAAAGTGTCATTGATGTCAACAATGGAATTTGGATAATTGTCAATGATGTACATTACTTGTATGGATCATTACTTGCTCCAGTAATGGAAGTCTGTTGATCCAGTATCTTGGTCTGGATTATCTTAATTTGTAAGATTCTTTTAGAAGCTAATATTATGGTATATCTCAAAATCATTTGCATCTACTGACAATATTTCAGCTAACTTGGCTATATAGTTGGAAAGATACTGTCACTAGTAGTTTGGAAAATAATGTTTTTCTTATATACTAGTTCAGTATGTGGTTTTTTGGTCAGGATTTCACCACAAAGAAAGATATCACCATAGGAATTTTTATGTAGGCTTGTGACTACAATATAAAAATATGCATTTTACACCAAAGTTTTGTGATGATATGTGAAGGCATACAAAAGATATGAATAATAGTGTTATTCTTTGAAGACTATAGTGAGTTTTTGTATAGTGCATTGATTAGGGAGATTCCACATTTTATGAGGATTAACTATTTTTTTTTGTGATGTTGAAGATAAGTTATTCGATGTTTTCTAAAGAAGAATTCAATGTGTTAATTTTTTTTTGTATTACATGTTTGATGAATTGCATATACATTTGGATTTTTGTTGTTTTAGGTCTAACTCTATCCGACCTAATTATGAATTGGTGTTAAGGAGTTTAAACATGTGTTGTGAATGTTAAATGGATCTAGCATAGGTCCATTCTGACTAATATCATATATTACATATGAAGATGAATGTGTTTTTGAGAGTAATTCAAACAAACTTGGTTTTGATTTGAAATAGGGTTACTCGAATTAGGCCAACCTAATTGGTGTACTTGATCATATTTGGTATATATATGTGAAATCTTTTGAGATAGGAGAGAGTGAGGAGTAGAGGAGATGGTGTGTGAGTGAATGAAATGAAAAATTTCAGAGTGATCATGAATTGATAAATGTTGCAAATGTGCGAAGCTATATGAATGAGTAGACAGATGTGTTGCACACATTTGCAAAGAAGTGTTTCATATACCATGCTTCACCAGAACTAAACTACAATGCAAGGAAAGTGCATTCTATCTCAGTTCATCCCTTGGAAGTGAGCCATAATTTGTTATTTAATCTATTTCAAGCTATGAGCCTTCAAGGATAATGTGTCCTGGCAGTGAGTACTTGTAATATTCTATATCCAGATATATTATATTGTAGGCTAGTCCTCACCGTGGTTTTTCCCATTTTTGGATTTTCCACGTAAAAAATTGGTGTTGATGTGTCTTATGGTGTCATTCTCTTTTTGATTTCTTTATTCTTGTTTGCAATTAAATGTGCTTTAATAATTAGATGGTTTATGGTTGAATGGTTTAATGGAATATTGATTCACCCCCCCTCTTAGTATTTCAGGTGTTCAACAATTGGTATTAGAGCTTGGTTACTCTTAATAAGTCTAACAACTTGAGGAAGGTCTTGAAATTTGAATACATGGAAGATAAACAATTTCTTATTTCTTCAAAAGAGATCCCTATTGAAGATACAAAAGAAAATAAATATTTGAAGGATATCTTGAAGGAAGCAAATGAGTGCATTAAGAACTTGAAGGAAAGATATAGAGAATTCAATGATCAATTAAATAAAGTAGATGGAGACATCGTTGGACTAAAAGAACAATTGGAAGAAAAAAGGAGAATTGAAGACTATCAGAAAGTTGAAATACAAAGGAAGATGGATGAATGTGCAAAGCTTGAACAAGAAGTGGTAATTCTGAAATCAGATTTGGAAAGGCAAGAAGACATGAGGATAAATTTATGACAAGTTCTACAATGTTGAATGAGTTTATTGTAGGTTGAAAAACCTCTAAGGACAAAAGTGGTTTGGGATTTGAAGAAGGATAAAGCTCAAATGAAAATCAACCCCTTGAAATGAAGACTCAAAGCAATGGTAGAAAATTCAAGAATCTAAGAAGAAATATCAAAAGAATTCCTATCAGACAATCTAATGCTCAAAGGCACTTATCTTTTAACGGTGCCTATTATTCTTGAAATAGGTTTGGACATAGGGAAAAATATTGTGAAAATAAAATGAAACAAAATGATGGAATGAATCAAAGTACTTTATCATTCTCAGGTCAATGTTTTAAATGCAAAAGGATTGGACATGAAGCTATAGAATGTAGAAGTGAGAAGTTGAACAAGATAATTTATCCATTTAATGGCTACTATTATCACTCTAATTTATTTGGACACAAGGATAACCAATGCAAATATAGATTGAATAAAGAAAAATTTGGATGGAAGAATTTTGTTTGTTATAATTGCAGCAAATCAGGACACTTTACCAGAGACTGTAGAAGTAGAAATATGAAAAGTGACTATCCGGTAAAGAGACATGAACCAATCATTAAGATTGATCCGAAAGAGGTTAAGAAGGAAATGGAAAGGATCTGGATAAAGGAAGGAGAATCTAAAAAAAGCAAGGGGAATTAGAAATATCAATTTTATCTATGTCGTCCCCCAATGAAAACAATCCCACTAGAAATTAAATCTAGGCAGTGGCTAAGGGGGAGCAATAATTAAAAAATTTAACATCCCCTTTTCGATATATGATGTCATGTCATGACATAAATGTATTTATTAAGGTAATGAATTCATATTTCATGTGAAAGAAATTTTAGTTGCACATGTGTGAAGAATGAATTTTGAAGAGATTGAAAAGATGGAAGTATACATGAATTTTGAGGAGATCTACTTATGTTTTGAAGCATTTATTTTTGAAGCTTTGGAGATCAACAAAATAAATTTAATTATGTTAAAGAAAACTCATTTGATGAAAGGAATTTTTGGAAGAGAAGAAGCATGCAAAGAAATCTTGAAGAAACCAAAGCATTTTCATATTGTAGAAATTCAGAGTTTGGCATTGGTGTGTAGGAAAGAGGTAAGTCATTGTTGCTATATATTATTCCCTCTGAATTGTTCATTAAATTTTGTTGAATATGATGGATATACCTTGAATCATAGAGAATTCAGTGAGACATGAACCACAACTTAAAATGTACCCTGTTAAAACCCTAGAACTTGACCCCTTGGGTGCATTTTCAAAAATTCCCCTTGGTGTTATTCCAATTGAAGACATTGGGATATATATTCATAGAAAATTGGAAGAACCTACCTATGGAAAAGCTCACATATTGTGGTTTGAAGAATTAATTGAAGAACTTACTCTGAAACCGAAATACAATGTACTTACAAAGATGAATTTGGATGTGTGGATTTTTTTTTTCTGGACTTTAGCAATGAAGAGAGATGTATTAGATTGGCACTTAGCATATTTCTTGATGAATTTGTGTGGCTTGAAAATATGCATATGATATCCAAAGAAGTAGTTAGAGATGTTATTGGGTTATTATCCACTGGACCTACTCCTTAATATTAACAAAGTAAAGGGATTAATAAAAAACACAATAACTGGAATTACTAATTCGGCTGTCCAATATGCAAGTTTGGTTATTTCACACATATTTTTTGGTGATAATGATGTCTCTACCTTTGAAATTGATTTAATAGTATAAATGGTTGAGAAGATGACAAAATATGATCTTTGTGAGTTGCTACGACAACAACTGTTGGAAAATTTGAATGATATTAAAAAGAGGAAATGTGCATTTAGATATGGAACATTGATATCATGTCTAAATTTCTACTTTATGAGAGGTTCCTAGAATAAGAGAAGTTGTTTGGATAAATACCAGACCGGTTTCTCATAAGATCAGAGAAATAATGAGAAAAATGAGTGATTTGGATGCACAAGGAGATGCTCTTGTTGCATTCTTTGGAAAATTTCAGAGAAGAATGAACATAAGGAGAATTCCAAGAGAAATAGTTATAAAGTATAAGGATAATATAAAATTTATGGTATCCAATGATAGTTGCATTATCAAGGCAATTGAATTGAGAAGCTCATGGATTCCTGAGTTGGGGTATGAAATTGAAAAGGATTATGTTGCTGACTATATTGAAATGCTACTCAACAACCCTCAAGATCCTAACAGACCTAGATTTGGAACTTACATTGAAATAGCTCAAGAAATTCTTGAAAAATATAAGTTGGTCTCCAATAAATCAATGATTGTCTTTGGAGAAAAGAGAAAATTCACTAAGGTTCATGCATTAGTTGCTTAGGTTGAGCTAGCTCCAAGGAGACTTAAGAAACTAGCTAAGAAAAAGGCACATCTTCACATAGTTTCGAGAGTAGTTACCGGTTCTTCATAGTCCATTCTAGAAAGCACAAATTCATTAACTGATAAATTCAAAGAATTGAAGAGTCAAGCAGTAAGTGAAATGGTCACTTTGTTCAAAGAAAAAAGATTGTTGGAAATTGAAGATAGATACAAATCTACACACTGCACTACACTTGAGAGACATAAAGAGGTTCAAGAGTGTGAGGAAGAGGCCAAAATTCTATTCTCATTTAGTTGGGCATGGCTTGATGTTATTCAAAGATTCAAGGTTGCCAAGGAAACTATTGAGACTCAAATAAAATATGTTTCCACCACCTTTAATCTAGCTCTTGATCTGGATGATCAAACTTGGTACAATTTAACAAAGCTACATGAAGAATCTCTTGCTTCATAGAAGGAGAAAGGAGAGATGATTGAACAGTATGGGATGCTTAGAGATCTAATCAGGATTAAGTGTACACCTGTCTATTATGCTCTTTCTTTGATTGATAGGATTCTAAACTCAAATCTTACTCTTGGGAATTTGGTTGAAGTAAAGGACATCCTTGTTGATCTTAATTATCTATGCAGAGCCTTTTTAGAAGCAAAGAAGCTTTGGGATGAAGGGAAATCTTTTTGATAGGTACTCTTAGAAAACTTCAAGGGACAACCACCTCCAGTTGATTAATCACAGATGTTGAATTGGATGTACTCCTCAGGGGGAGTATTCAGGTATGTAAAGGAAATTGTCAAAGCATTCGATATATTTTTATCCTTTTCCATTGATGTCAAAGGGGGAGAGGAGGATGTGAAAATTTTTGTGAAAAAGTTTTGGGAAAGTTTTTTTGGGGAGAGAAATAATTTTTTTGATGGTTTTCACATCATGTGTTGTCAGCACTAACAAAGGGGGAGATTTTTGGAAATTGGAAGGTTGTCATTGATGTCAACAATGGAATTTGGATGATTGTTAGTGATGTACATTACCTGTATAGATCATTACTTGCTCTGGTAATGGAAGTTTGTTGATCTAGTATCTTGGTCTAAATTATCTTAATTTGTAAGATTCTTTTAGAAGTTGGTATTATGGTATATCTTGACACCATTTGCATCTACCAAAAATATTTCAGCTAACTTGGCTATATGGTTGGAAAGATACTATCACCAATAGTTTGGAAAATAATGTTTTGCTTATATACTAGTTTAGTATGTCAGTTTTTCAGTCCAAATTTCACCTCAAAGAAAGATATCACTATAGAAATTTGTACATAGGCTTGTGACTACAAGATGCATCTTACACCGAAGTTTTGTGATGATATGTGAATGCATGCAAAAGATATGAATAACAGTGTTATGCTCTGAAGAGTATAGTGAGTTTTTGTATAGTGCATTGATGAGGGAAATTTCACATTTTCTTAGGATTAACTATTTTGTTTTGTGGTGTTGAAGATAAGTTATTCAGTGTTTTCTAAAGAATAATTCGATGTGTTAACAAGTTTTTGTATTACATATTTGATGAATTGCATATATACATTTGGAGTTTTGTTATTTTAGGTCTAACTTTGGTGGGCCTAATTATGAATTGGTGTTAAGGAGTTTAAACATGTGATACAAGTGTTAAATGGATCTATCATAGGCCCATGTCGAATAATATCATATATTATATGTAAAGATGAATGTTTTTATGAGATTAATACCGAAAAACTTGGTTTTTATTTGAAATAGGGTTACTCCAATTAGACAGACCTAATTGGTGTACTTGATCATATATGGTATATATATATTTATGAAATCTTTTGAGATAGGAGAGAGTGAGGAGTAGAGGAAATGGTGTGTGAGTGAATGAAATGAAAAATGTCAAAGTGATCAAGAATTACTAAATGCTACAAATGCGTGAAGCTATATGAATGATCAGATAGATGTGTTGCACACACTTGTAGAGAAGTATTTCATATACTATGCTTCATCAGAACTAAACTCTAGCACAAGGAAGGTGCATTCTATCTTAGTTCATCCCTTGGTAGTGAGTCGTACTCTGTTATGTAATCTATTTCAAGCTATGAACCTTCAAGGATAGTGTGTCCTAGTAGTGATCCCTTGTAATATTCTATATCTAGATATATTATATTATGAGCTAATCTTCACCATGGTTTTTCCCATTTTGGGTTTTCCACGTAAAAATATGGTGTTGATGTGTCTTATGGTGTCATGCTCTTTTTAATGTCTTCATTCTTGTTTGCAATTAAATATTCTTTAATAATTGGATGGTTTATGGATGAATGGTTTAATGGAATACTGATTCAACCCCCTCTCAGTACTTTTGGGTGTTCAATATAACAACACCAATTATAAAAGGCTCACTACTAGAAGGGATCACTACCGAGAAGAAAATAATGGCTTACTGCCAAGGGCTCACTATCTAGAATAAAAAATAATATAAGAAGACTATTTCAAGGAGGTTCCCTACCTCAGATAAATAGGAATATCCACCACAACAACTCTACACCATCCACAACCTTTGGATCACTACCTCCAAGAACTTCATGTACACTAAAATGTAGACACCTTCTTCTCATTGCTTCTGGTAGCCTTATGAATGTAAGCTCCCACTTAGGTCTCAAAACCTAATCACATTTAAATTATTTCACATCACACAATACACCAAACTTGGCTGAGTGCAGGATCATGAGGGGCCAAACTAGGCCTCTAAGTGGCAATACAAATTCAGAAAAATAGAGTTACACAACTTAACATAAAAATTTGAATAGGTTATTAACATAATTTGGAAAATATGTAAGAATAGTATTTGTAGAAAATTGAATGTAGTTTCTAAGCTACTAGTCCTTTTTTGGAAAAAAGTAAATCTATTCAATTCAAATTTGAAATTTCAATGCAGTAGTACTAAATTTTCAAGAAAAAAATAAAATGCAAGTATTTTTCCAGCCACCCTATTGATGAGCAAAAATAAATACTTTTTTGAATCTTTCAATAAAGTAGAGGACACATGCTCAGATGTGACACATATTTTTTTGTAATTTTTTTGCAAGTAAATAATTAGTTATGAATTTTCTAGCAGGAATTTTAAAAAATATTAAAAACTATTTGTTTGGCCACCCTACTTGGTCAAAAAATTATAAAATTCATTTTTTTTAAACAATAGCTTGTGAAGTGCATAGTGTGTGGTGCATCTTTTAGATTCAAAAAATCTATAACCGTTTATAAGTTATAGATGTTTTTCAATCAACCTATCAATGAAGACTTTACACATAGTGCATGTAGAAAATCAATAATAATTATCTATAGATTAAATTCAAAATAAAGCATATCTTATAGAATGTTGTCAATTTGTTGAAAAAAAACCTTTTCATTTCATCAAAATTGAATGAAAAAAAATCGTTAGCACGAAGGGTGAAGTCTGAAAATCTCTTAGAACCCCTATAAACACATTGGGGATGTTGACTTTTAGGCTTGGTAGTCCCCAAGCCAAGTATTGAAGCAATATCGAAGCAAAATAGATATCCGATATAAACACATATCCATTATTTTGTAATAGAAACCCGTTTATTGACACATTCTTATCAATATATATATATATTTTATATTAGGTTATATAATATTTTAATATACTTATATATTAATAATATAATATGTATATACATAATATATTTATAAGGTTATATAATATTTTAATATATTTATATATTAATAATATAATATGTAATATTTATATAATATAATATAATATATAATATTAATATATTATATTATTTTTATAATATTATAATACTAAATTATTTATATTATATTATATTATATATAATATGTATAATCTATACATATTTATAATTTACACAGAACAAAATGGGTACCCTATCCATAATGGATATCTGTTATGCAACAAAATAGATATTTGATATGCTTAAGTAACAAATATCTGTTACTTGCAACTAGAAAAAAACCCCCCAATTTCTTAAAACATAGGGTGTCTATGGTCTAAGAAATAAATATATGCTTTTCGAAAATGGGTGTTGCTTTTAAAAAATGGATATCTGTTATTTTAGAATGGATATCCATTTTTAAGAAATTCAATTATGTTGAAGCTTCGCCCTATGCATACAATATAATATATTATAATATGGGTTAGTTTAGGATCATGGGGGTCCGAACTAGGCCCTTAAGTGACAATGAAAATTGAGAAAAATAGAGTTGGGAAACTTGACCTAAAATTTGAATAGTTTATTAACATAGTTTGAAAAATATATAAGAATAGTATTTGCAGTAAATTGAATTTAGTTTCTAAGATAATATTCATTTTTTGAAAAAAATTAAATCTATTTGGTGAAAATTTGAAATTTCAATGCAATAGTAGTAAATTTTCAGGAAAAAATATAAAGCAGGTGTATGTTTGACCAACTTAAGTACAAGCAAAAAATAATATATTTTTTTGAAACTTTCAATATAACTAGAGGACACATGCCTGGATGTGCTGCATTTTTTTTTGTAATTTTTTTGTAAGTAAATAATTAGTTATAAATTTTTTAAAAAATATTAAAATGTATTTGTCTAACAACCATAACATGGTTAAAAATTTATGAAATTAAAATTTTCTTTTTTTATCCTGTAGTATGTGAAGCATAGAATGTGACACATCTTCCAGATTCAAAAAATGTAAAATCATTTAAGAATTATAGATTTTTTTCAATCAGCCTATCAATTAAGACTTTAGTCATAATATATGTAAAATAATAATAATAATTATCCATTTAATTCCAAATAAGAAATATTTTATATTTTTGGAAAGATGACAATTTTCTCAATAAACCCTCTCCATTTCATCAAATTAGGATAAAAAAGTCCCACTTTTATCCACTTTTTGTCATATCCCCACTCAACACATCATACTCACAATATAATTATATACATATATAATATATAATAGCAGTATATAATAATATATACAGTATATATATAATATAGCTATATAATATATAATATAGTATATAATATAGTATATAGTATATAGTATATACTATATAATATATAATATATAGTATATATATATATGATAATATATATTGTATATATAACATATAATATATAATACATTTATTATATATTACTAATACATAACATGAATCCTAAGAGAGAAAGCAAAGTGGGAGAGAGATGTGCAGAGAGGGTTGGAGGAGGCACTGTCCAGGCAGTGAGGGATAGAGGAGGGAGACATGAGATATAGAGGATATAGATAAGAGACCTAAGAGGTAGATATAGAGAGCAACTTGAGAGGGAGAGAGGGAGGGGGCGAGAGGGAGTGGGAGAGAGATAGAGAGAGTTATCTAGGGAGGGAGGGAGGGAGAAACCAAAGAGAGGGAGATACATGAGAGAGGAGGGAGAGAGATATAGAGAGTTATTTAGGTAGGGAGGGATGAAGAAACGAGAGAGAGAGAGAGGGTGGGGGGATAAAGGGAGTGAAATACCAAGAAAGAGGGGGTGGGAGGAATAGATGGAGGGAGATACATGAGAGAGAGGGGGTGGGAGGGATAGAGTGAGGGAGGCTAGAGAGAGAGACTTGAGATGGGGTTGGAGTGAGAGAGAGAGTTGAAAGGGAGAGACTTGAGAGAGAGAGTTTTCTAGGTAGGGTGGGAGGGATAGAGGGAGGAAGAGACTAGAGAGAGGGAAGGAGAGAGATAAAGAGTGTTATCAAGGTAGGGAGGGAGGAGAAAAAAACAAGAGAGAGGGTGGGAGGGATAGAGGGAGTGAGATACATAAGAAAGAGAGGGTAGGAGGGGTAAATGGAGGGAGAGACATGAGAGGGGGGTGGGAGGGATAGATGGAGGGAGATCAAAGAGGGAGAGAGAGACTTGAGAGGGAGAGACATTAGAGAGAAGGAGGGAGAGATATAGAGTTATCTGGGTAGGGAGGGAGGAAACCAAGAGATGGTGGGAGGATTAGAGGTGAGATACCTAGAGAAGGAGTAGTAAGAAGGGATGGATGGAAGGGAGAGACATGAGAGGGGTGGGAGGGATGAAGGGAGACTGAGACCTAATAGGGGGTTGGAGTGTGAGAGAGAGAGAGTTGAGAGGGAGAGAGTTGAGAGGGAGAGACTTGAGAGAGAGGGAGAGACCCAAGAGAGACCTAAGAGGGGATTGAAGTGAGAGATAGAGTTGTCTAGGTGGGGTGGAAGGGATAGAGGGAGGGAGAGAGATAGATTGTTATCTAGGTAGGGAGGTAGGGAGAAACCAAAGAGATAGAGATGGTGGCAGGGATAGAGGGAGAAAGATACATAAGAGAGAGAGGATAGGAGGGATAGATGGAGAGAGACATGAGAGAGAGGGGTGTGAGGGATAGAAGGAGGGAGATGAGACAGAGAACCAAGAGAGACTTGAGAGGGGGTTGGAGTGTGAGAGAGAGTTGAGAGGGAGAGACTTGAGAGAGAGGAAGAGACCCAAGAGAGACCTAAGAGGGGGTTGGAGTATGAGAGAGTTTTCTAGGTATGGTGGGAGGGAGAGACTAGAGAGAGAGTGAGAGAGGTAAGGAGATAGATAGATAGTGTTACCTAGGTAGGGAGGGAGGGAGAAACCAAACAGAGAGAGGCTGGGAGGGATAGAGGGAGTGAGAAAACTAAAAGAGAGAGGGTAGGAGGAATAAATGGAGGGAGATACATGAGAGGAGGGTGGGAGGGATAGAGGTAGGGAGATCAAAGAGGGAGAGAGAGACTTGAGAGATAGAGAGGGAGAGACATGAGAGAGAGAGGGATGGAGAGAGATATAGAGTTATCTAGGTAGGGGGAGGGAGAAACCAAAAAGAGAGAGACTAAGGGAGGGATAAAGGGAGAAAGATACCTAATAGAGAGAGGGTATGAGAGATTGATGGAGGGAGAGACATGAGAGAGAGACCCAAGAGAGACCTAAGAGGGGGTTGGAGTGAGAGAGAGAGAGAGTTGAGAGGGAGAGACTTGAGAGAGGAGAGACCCAAGAGAGACATGAAAGGGGGTTGGAGCAAGAGAGAGAGAGAGAGTTGTCTAGGTAGGGTGGGATGGATAGAGAGAGAGAGAGAGAGAGAGAGAGAGAGAGAGAGAGAGAGAGAGAGAGAGAGAGAGAGAGAGAGAGAGAGAAGAGAGAGAGGAGAGAGATAGATAGAGTTATCTAGGTAGGGAGGGAGGGAGAAACTAAACAGAGAGAGAGTGGGAGGGATAAAGGGAGCAAGATACCTAAGATAGAGAGAGAGTAGGAGGTATAAATGGAGGGAGAGACATGAGAGGGGAGTGGGAGGGATGGAGGGAGGGTGATCAAAGAGGGAGAAATATAGAGAGTTATCTAGGTAGGGAGGAAGGGAGAAACCGAAGAGAGAGAGATGGTGGGAGGGATAAAGGGAGTGAGATACCTAAGAGAGAGAGGGTAGGAGGGATAGATAGAGAGAGAGACATGAGAGAGAGGGGGTGTGAGGGATAGAGGGAGGGAGATGAGAGAGAGAACCAAGAGAGGCCTAAGAGGGGGTTGGAGTGTGAGAGAGAGAGTTGACAGGGAGAGAACCAAGAGAGAATTGAGAGGGGGTTGGAGAGAGAGAGAGGGGGGGTTGCAGTGAGAGAGTGTTGAGAGGGAGAGAGTTGAGAGAGAGTGAGATACCTGAGAGAGAGAGGGAGAGGGAGAGAGAGATACCTAAGAGGATGGGAGAGAGAGAGACTTGAGAGGGAGAGATAAAGAGTGACTTGAGAGGGAGAGAGAGAGAGACTTGAGAGAGAGAGGAAGTGAGAGAGATAGATTATCTAGGTAGGGAGGGAGGGAGAAACCAAAGAGAGAGAGGCTAGGAGGGATAAAGGGAACAAGATACCTAAGAGAGAGGGGTGGGAGGGATATTAAAATACAATAATAATAATAATAATAATAATAATAATAATAATATGTAATATATAATGTATATCATATATAATACATATTAAATAATATAACATATACTCGTTTTATTTTAAAATGAATATCCATTTTTGGCATCACGCTTCTATGAAGCCAAGCATGGTCTGTTATGAGCTTTAAGTAATTGATATCAGTTATTAGGTAACAAATATCCGTTATTAACAAATATATATTTTCCCTTCACATTAAAATTTATATATAATTATATATACAAATAATATAATATAATATTATATATAATATAAATAATATTATATATATTATATATAATATATTAATAGATAATATGAACAAAATTATATTATATTTTTTATATTAATATGACACATGAGAAATAACAGATATTAATTTTGTGAGAGCAGAAAAAATAGATAAAAGACAATTTTGTCTATTCCAAGAGCCCCCACATTCTCTGCTTTGTCGGGAATATCATGATTTCTATGCATTATAGACAAGAAATTACTTTTGGAGCACTCATTTTCACAAAAAAATTGTTCTTTCAATCATTTGGTACATCTTTGGGTTGGGATAATGGGAAGCAATAGTCGTCATAAAGTGAAAAGGAAGAGGAATTGTCAAGTGGAGGCAATTGAGGCAAGTAGAGTGAAAGATAGAGAAAGGAAGAGGTTGCAAAGAAAAGGTATGTCAAATTCTCTTCAAGGAGAAAGATACTCTTTACCTTCAAGTGAAATTCAAAGTGACCATGATATTGAATTTGAAAATATTTAAGAAGAAATTGAAATTGAAAGTTTACAACATGAAAATGATGCAAAAAATGTTGAACATGAAAATGAAATTCAAAATGTTGAACATGAAATAGATGAAAATGAAACAATGAATGTCAATGTATCTCCTAATTTTGTAGGCATGGGAATTGGTCATGACTTGAGACTTATGATTTATGTGTATTCAAGCGTATACTTTACAAATTAAGTGTATACTTTGTGACTTATGTGTATTCCAATGTACACTTTGTGACTTACATGTTTCCATGTGTATACTTTGTATTCATGTGTGTACTTCATGAATTACATGTATTTGAGTACATGCTTCACTTATTCAATGATTCCTAGTGTAAACCTACCCATTTGAATGTATTGGTGTTGGAAAAACAAGGATAGACAACTGAGAGGGGGGTGAATCAGTTTTCACAGAATATTTAAACTTTTCAAGCTTAACTTAATCTTAGATCTGATGAATGAATAATAAACCATAAACAATCAACACATTAGAAACATAGAGAACACCAATATTTTTTATGTGGAAACCCTATTAGGGGAAAAACCACGGTGGATGTTAGTCCACAATATTATACCCTATTAAAAGTATAATGAAAATAGTAAGGGGAATGCACACGCATTCAAGCACACTTCCTAAAGCTCATTGCTCAAATACAAGAGGGCTCACTGCCCAACAATACAAAATAGGATTCCTTTGGCAATTTCCTTGGAGCGACGGCTTCTCCTCTCGGTTCCCAAACCAATCATTTGGCGGAGGCTACTGGAGCTTATCACATTATAAATTTAGCCCAAAATCTTAACTTTAAGAATCTTTGGCTGGAAGGTGACTCCAAAAATATAATTGACTACCTCTGTGGCAAGTCTCCCCCCTCATGGACAATAAAATCTTGGATCGATGACGCCATCTTGACCTTGGCTAAGTTTGATAAAGTTAAAATATCACATGCTTATAGAGAAGCTAATGCTGTTGTGGATTTTTTCGCTAATGAAGGAGTCAGGAGTAATGATTCGTGCACCTGGCTTAATGCTAGTGATCTAAGTTATAATGTCTGTGCTTTATTGAATTATGATAAATCACATGGACAAGAGGCGTGTCATCCCTTTAATGAGGACAGGTTGGATATTTCACATCACAATCATTAGATTGTATGGGACTGAGCTTAGAGGCTTAGTTTGCAAGGAGACATCGCACGCTTTGTGGGTTCTCAGATTTGGCAGGGCCAGTTTTAGTAAAGATTTCATCTGTCCCACTATGCTGGCCAAGATGGGTTGAGAAAGGAAAAGAATCGAGCCGGACATCTATGAGATGCACACCAAAAATGTCAAGGTTTGGAATAAAGTTAAAAGTGGTGGGTTACTTCTTTTCCTGGAGAAGCTCCATGGCTCCAATCAGGCGGCTATAGACCTTTTTGAGAAAAAATGGAATAATGGAAACCTTACCTTGTTTGGTAGGAATGTGGAGCTCAATGAAAATTTGATTGCCGAAGTGACGAGCTTGTCTACTGATGGAAAGAAGTTCTTCAGGGATAGGGTTTTTTCTGACGATGTCGTTATCAGATTTCCTAAAAAAGAAAAAGAAAGGCTAAATCTTGTGAAAATTGCTAACAACTACTTTGAAGCTGACACCATAAAATCTCTTTGGAGAAAGGTCCTATGGGTCATCATAGAGTACATTACGGTGGATGGGTGCTTCACCAGGGTCTATGGCTATCACTTTTCTCTACTCAATCACTTCCGCTACAAGGTAAGGGTTTCACTCCCTTATTATCTTTTATTTTCTCTTAGGAAAAGCTTGGATGATCATAAGAAAAACCCTAGAAGATTCCCTATCCTGCATACAGTGCTGATTAGGTTGA
The DNA here is from genome assembly GCA_007258455.2 of Sequoia sempervirens. Lineage (NCBI taxonomy): Eukaryota > Viridiplantae > Streptophyta > Pinopsida > Cupressales > Cupressaceae > Sequoia > Sequoia sempervirens. Next base: position 8,058 of record VDFB02020444.1, on the reverse strand, counting down.
TAGTTGAGCATTATCAAAATTTTTCCATCCCCGCTAATCTGGAAACCCTTCTTGATTATGAGGAAGACAAAATTGAGCCCAGTTGTTCAGAGTATTTTCCCAATTTAAGTCTGGCCAGAACTATCCTTAGCCCGCATGCTATCTTTTTTGGTAAAAAAACACCCTATCCCTTTTTCTGATAAGGCTCGTGCTAAGTTTGAGCCGGGAAGCCCCTCCTTCAAAACCAGTACTATTGATAAGAACCCCTAGGCTAAAAATATTGTTTCCTATTATGAAGATTCCCCTGAATCTGAGGCATCTGGTGCCAATAATATTGAGTCTAGTGCCGAGCCATTGTTGGAAAGATCTACTAGAGATGGTTCCCCTGTTACTCCTAACCCTGAAAAAACATGTTTAAACACTGGAAGGGATCCTGCTTTGGATGTTCTGAATTTAGCCAAAACTAATGTTGATTCCCATTTCAAATTTTTGGAATGGACTTTCAATGAAATTAATGAGTTAAAGATAAAAAACTGGGCCCTTCAAAGAAAATTGGAAGAGCTGGGAGCCAAGATTGTTGTGATTGAAAAGAAAGATATGGATCGAGGAGATCATGGTCTTAGAAAAGAAACTCGGTACCACGCTGACAATAACAAAAAGATTGAAATGGAGGTTGAGAATATTAGGAACACCATCAAAATTGTCACAGAGCAAAACAACCGAATGGCCAGACACAACGCCATTATAATTAATGCTATGAAAAAGAAGTTAGACAGAGCCCAACAGGGGTTTCTGGTGGTGGACCTGGAGGAGACCAATGGTGAAAGCCAGGAAAAGGATGCTGGCATATCAAAGAGAACCAAATCCAATCTGAAGAGAAAGGCCCCCCCCACTCTGAAGATGATTCAAATTTTTAAAAAGGGATTCCATGACATGCAAAATTTGGAGGCGGAGGCGGAGTTTGTCCTCAAGACTCTGGGTTAGTTGCAACCGGTTTTTTGTTGTTTGCTCTGCTGGACTTTTTTGCTTGACCTTTTTGGTTTGTTATGGTTGGCTGCTATTTGCTTCATCTTTTTCCTTTCTGGCAGCTGGTGTTTTCTGTTGGACTTTTGTTTCCTTTCTTTATTGTTGTAAACTCTGTGGTTTCGGGTCCCTGTAAAACCTATTTTACCCTTTATAAAAAACAATACAAAATAGGATTAAATCCACAGGGTATGAACTGAGAAAATAACTTCTACACAAGCTTGATTATAGTTCCAGTTAAGCACATAAAAAATCCTTCACTCTTCACTCTCACTCTGCTCTGCAATTGAATGAATATATCAATGTTTGCATAGTTTCACTATCTCTGTCTTTTCTCATTTCACACACACTAACTTCACTCAACCAATCACTCATATATATCTGCATCATGGAATTGCATCAACCACCTAGTCAGCCAGAAAAATAAAACATATTTACAATGTCTGCCCAAATTTACAAATAAATTTTCAATGTGGATCAAACACCATTGGCTAATATTATGATATGACCTAAAAAAATATCTTTGAGCATGCCAAACATTCAAATTTAAATCTTCAAGGATCCGCAACACATTACAACCATCATGTCGGCCAAGAACATGAAAACCCGAACATATCGAGAAAAATATTTGACCATGAGCACATTGATCAACACAAACATACAAAAAGGATAGAGAATGATCTACACACATCTACAAACAATAAGAACTAACAAATAAATATCTGCAACAACAAAAATTACCAGAATCACACAAAATTCAATCAGGAACATTGACAAAACCCACATAAATACTATAAGAACACAACTATTCATAGCACGATCAAATTTTCATGTGGACCTTTGAAACTTCCAGCAGATGAAATAGATACTCTCAAAAATAAACCATTTAGTCCACAACAACTGATCTTCAACATACATAACAAGAAACCTTCATTACCTTCACTATTCCACTAGCAACCTGCAACTCTTCAACAATTTTCTAAATATCCTCAACATATACAACCTTCAGTATAATAATGCTAATAGTGTTGACATTGATGAGAACCACATATCAACAACACAATCAAAACATCCAACAGTTGGAATTGTCAGTTTAGTCACACGATGAACATAACGAAAGTTACACCACCTTGCAACTTTACACTACATGCATCTGATGCTTTTTCCATCAACTAAAAACTTGACACCATAGGAAAATGCCTCAAAGATATCAAAAATTGAGAGATTACTGTAGAGGGGCCCTACATGATCCCCTATCCTTAGATGAAATGTTTTAAGTGCCACAGTTTCTGAATTATAGCTTTTCAAAGATTTCTGCCCTTCTGCACTTTGGTCTCTTAAGAGACTTCACTTATACAATATAGCTCAGACTGTTTCAGTGTGTTTGGGTACAAAACATGACTTTTCCAAGCATAAATCCACCATATGAATGTGTTGGAATTTTTGGTTTGGTTGCATGATGAATAAAACGAAAGTTACACCACCTTGTAACTTTACATTGCATGCATCTGACACTTTTTCCATCAACTAAAAACTTTACACATGGGAAAATGCCTTTGAGATATCAAATACCAAGAGAGGTTATTATAGAGGATCCCTAGGTGATCTTGTAGCCTTAGAAAGAATGTTTTTAAGTACCACGGTTTTTGAGTAATAACTCGTCAAAGTTTTTTTCCTTTTTGCACTTTGGTCTCTTAAGAGACTTCACCAATACAATGTAGCTTGGACTATTTCAGTGTGTTTGGGTACAAAACATGACCTTTCCTAGCATAAAACCACCCATACAAATGTTTTGGAACTATCAATTTCACCGCACAACAAATAGAATGAAAGTTACACCACCTTGCAACTTTACACTGCATACACCTGACACTTTTTCCATCAATTGAAAACTTGACACCATGGGAAAACACCTCTGAGATATCAAAAATTGAGAAAGGTTATTGTAGAGGCGCCTCGTAGCCTCAAACATAATGTTTCTTAGTGCCATGGTTTTTGAGTAATATCTCATCAAAGTTTTCTTCCTTTTTTCACTTTGATCTCTTAAGAGACTTTGTTGGTACAATGTAGCTCAAACTATTTCAGCATGTTTGGGTGTGAAATAGGATCTTTCCTAGCATAAACCCACCCATCCGAATGTGTTGGAACTATCAATTTGGTTGCACAACAAATAGAATGAAAGTTACACCACCTTACAATTTTACACTGCATGCATCTGATGCTTTTCCATCAACTAAAAACTTGACACCATGGGAAAATGCCTTAGAGATATAAAAAATTTAGAGAGCTTATTGTAGAGGGGCCTAGGTGATCCCATAGCCTTAGACTGAATATTTGTAAGTACCACAATTTTTGAGTAATATCTCATCAAAGTTTGTTACCTTTTTGCACTTTGGTCACTTAAGAGACTTTACCAGTACAATGTAGCTTAGACTATTGCGGCATGTTTGGGTGAAAAATAGGACCTTTCCTAGCATAAAACCACCCATTCAAACATGTTAGAACTGTTGGTTTGGTCTCACGATGAACAAAATGAAAGTTAAACCACCTTGAAAATTTACACTGCATGCATTTAATACTTTTTCCATCAATTAAAAACTTGACACCATGAGAAAACACCTTAGAGATCTCAAAACCCAAGAGAGGTTATTGTAGAGAGACCCTAGGTGATCCCATAGCCTTTGGTGTAGGAGCACCAATCAAAGTTGATTTGAATATGTTTGATTTTGAATGGAAGTAGGTTTTCTTAGGAGTTTTGGTCACTTGATGTGTTAATAAGGTGAAAAATGTTCATTTGATTATGTTGAGTAGTTCAATTTTGTAAGGGAATCCAAAAATTGTCAAAATGGTGCATAAATGGCATAATATGTAAATAAGGGTCAATGAAGGGTTTAAGTGTCTTGAGTGATAGTTTTGATAAATAAGGTCATATATGATCATTAAATAGTGTTTTGAGTCATTTTTGGATGTGCTTGGAAGGTTTAGGGGTTAAAAAGTGCAAAGTTGTTAAATTTGACAAAAGTTGTCGATGTTGTAATGTAAAATTGCAAATTTGTGGAATACCACCAGTCATATGGAAGTTGGAGGGTAGTTAGGAAATTTCATGGGAAGGTAAATGTATAAATATGACTCCTCCACCGATGTGGAAGGTTGTTGAGAAGTTTTGGAAGGAGATTTTATCAATAAAAACCCCTGTTTTATTCAATTTTATGTATTTTCCTCTGTCAATCTATATTACCAACACTTTGTATGAATTTATACAGTAATATTTCACTCAAATAATTTATGGACAATGTGGTGGATTTTTTACGTATGTTTTGGATTTATTTTGAGTCCTTGAAACATGTTTTTGAAGCACTTTATCTCCAATTTTCTCTGACAGGCTAGTATATCCTATTACAAGGTTTTGAAGTCATAAAGCATGGAATAAGCCCATTCCACCACTGTAATTTTTGTGACTACATGGAATTGGAATAGGAGAGTAGTTTAGGATGGTAGGAGGTCAAGTAGAGTCTGTATGGTGAGATTGGGGGTAAGCAAGAATGACTGTCCTAGGAAAATTGATGAAATTGTATTAGAAAAAGAGGGTTTTGTGTGTGAGATTGATAAAATAGTGAGAGAAGAGGCCAAGCAAAGGTGTTGTGAGTTTTTAGAGACATAAAAAAGTGTGTTGGAGGAAGTTTTAAGATTTCAATTGTTTAGGAATATATACTTCCAATAAACCTTGTACCTTAAATGAAGGAAAATGAGGGTTTCTTGTATCAGTGGGTAAAAGGGTGTTTGAAGTTATAAAACCTAATGATTTTGAGGTTTTGTCATCTTTCCTAAAGGTCTGAGTGGTTTTCCATAATTGGATGCAAGTTTTTAGGGTACCTACTTTGTAAATTAGGCCTAATTGGAGGTCTAGTTAGCATTATTTTAGGGATTAGAGAGGAAAATTCCAAAAGACCCCATGGTGGTTTTGACATATGTTGAAGTTGGATTTGATGGGTGTTTGGAAATGGTAAGGGTTTGAGTGAGTGAAAGGTCTTTGAGAAGAAAAGTTGGTAAAAGTGGGTCTGCAGACCTAGTTGGCAAGGCAGAGTGATACTAAAGAGGTGACTTTGTGAAGGACTTGTTATTCTTTTGTTGTTTATTCTAACTTGTTTTGTGTTGTATCAAGAGAAGACATCCTATCCCTACATCAGCCTTAGATGAAATGTTTGTAAGTGCCACAGTTTCCAAGTAATAGTTTGTCAAAGTTTTTCTCCTTTTTGCACTTTGGTCACTTAAGAGACTTCGTGGATACAATGTAGCTTAGGCTATTTTGGCATATTTGAGTGAAAAATAGGACCTTGCGTAGCATAAAACCACACACCCAGATGTGTTGGAACTGTTGGTTTGGTCACACGACAAATAGAACAAAAATTACACCACCTTGCATCCTTACAATGCGTGTATGTTAGTTTGGTCTAATGGCATGCATGCCATTGTATTTCATGATGATTCAATTTTGTCTAATGGCATGTATACCATTGGGTTTAAAGTGCACTTATGTATTAGGGTTAAATGGTGTAGATTATATTTCCATCATTCATCAAACTTTTATGCCATGTCTAATGCATTTTTTATGCATCATAATTGAATTCCATTGACTCTTTTCTTTGATTATTCAAATGAAGTACGACAATTGTGTTAGGTTGAATGGAATATATAACAACATCCTATTGATTTTGTATTTTGTGTTAAGCATACATCATAACTAGTGTTCATTATGGTGTGCTTAGTGTATTTATTCATTAATGCTGATTACAACTTTTTGAATGAAAGTTCTAATAACATATATGCCACTAACTTGTATGGATTTGATTTGATGGTTACAAATTATTATGTATGGAAGTTTTTTGAAAGTTGCTTGTTCATGCATTATGGTTGAATGAAATTGATACTTCTACATGAATGTATGACATTTGCATGAAGGAATTGATGCTATATATCATTTTGTTGTATGTTGGGTTTTGTTGAAAGGTTGCATTACATTTGTATTACATTTATTTATTCTTATTTAAATATTGCATCAAAATTTCATAGAGCAAGTTTGGTGTTGGTCAAGGTTGATTGACATACATGACAATATCATATGTGTGTTATTGCTTTTGTGAAAAGTGTGAATTATGACTAGAGTGTATCAAGCCCATATGGTATTCTTTGTTTTCTTATTCATGCATTATGGTTAGCAACATTTATTGCTGTGCATTATGATAATACAAATTGCATGTGGAAGGTCAAATAACATGCATGTCATGGAATTGTATTTGTTTTGTTTAATGGAGTTGTAGTTGGTTTGTTTAGTGTTCAACATGCAACATATGGAGCTAATCAAATATTTGAAAACTTTATTACTCTTTCTGTTTGTTGGTACCCCTATGAATTTTTTCTTGTAGTCACATTCGTAGTCTTAGCTCAATTTATTCATATTATGTTGTTAATGTCTACTAGCTTGTTTTAAAGCACGTGTTTTAGGCTTTTATCCATAGCAAAAAGGAAATAAACTATTTGATAAAGCATCCATAGCTTGTTTGGAAGCACCTATTTTAGGATTTTATTAATAGAAAATAGGTAGTGAATTATTTGATAACAATGCTTTGGTAGACATGTATGAAAAATGTGGTAACTCATAGACAAGGCAGTGAGCTATTTGAAAAAGTGCACCAAAGAAATGTGGTGTCATGGCTATGGATTGTCATGGCATTCCATCACCATGAGACCATATTTCTTTGAGGCATTTTTACAAATAGTTCAATGGCTTGTCTATGCTATTGCTTACTAATATGCTTGATATATTTTTTCCAAGCATCCATAGCTTGTTTGGAAGCACCTATTTTAGGCTTTTAGCAATAGCAGGAAGACAATGAACTGTTTGATAAAAATACTTTTAACTACATGTATGAAAAATGTGGTAGGATAGATAATGAAATAATTTGTTTGCAAAAATGCCTCAAAGAAATGTGGTCTCATGGAATGTCATGACAAGCAAATGCAATTGGCAGCTGCTCCTAGTTATTAGATATGGGTTGACTTTGTAAAAACTATATCGTAATTGAAATTTGGTCATCTATTAGCATCTAGTTATTAGTTATGCAATGTGAAGTAATGCTTTGAGTTTGAAAGATGTGTAATGCAATGTAAATGATGATATGAATATAAACTACAACAATCTATTTTCTACAATTCATTACTTGAACTCTTTATTTTTTTTTCTCTCTATATCTCTATGAAAAATACTTTGGTAGACATGTATGAAAAATGTGGTAGCATAGACAATGCAGTGAACTATTTACCAAAATGCCTCTAAGAAATGTGGTCTCATGGAATTCCATGACAAGAAAATGCAATTGGCAGCTACTCCTAGTTATTAGATATGGGTTGACTTTGTAAAAACTATATCGTAATTGAAATTTTGTCACCTATTAGCATCTAGTTATTAGTTATGCAATGTGAAGTAATGCTTTGAGTTTGAAATATGTACGATGCAATGTAATCAGTGATATGAATATAAACTACAACAATCTATTTTCTATAATTCATTACTTGAAATCTTTATTTATTTTTTCTCTCTATATCTCTATGCTATGGAAATGCATTTCAATTTTTCTTCTATGGTTGAAAATATAAAAAACTATGATAAAGGGATAAAATTTGGTGAAGTTTCCCAAGTCAACCAAATTTAACAGTACTATAACATGAGTAACAATGATTTATGTAATTCATAAAATATTTAAGTGCAAGATTGCAAGAAATAACTATTTAGATATAACATGTTTTCCATCATAGCTCAACCATTATAAAGTGATTACACATTCAAATTTTAAGTTTGAAAATAGGAAACCATGTAGACAATGAACAAAATATGTTGAATATTGATTTTTATATATAGAAGTGTTAAGTAATTGTGTATCTACATGTACAAATTTGGCATATATTCCAACTCAAAACAATATTTACAAAATGTGGCTTATGCCATCTCATCCAGTCTATATATATATATATATACATATATATATATATAATGTATAT